>ML826245.1:111237-123707 GCA_009831015.1 Picea engelmannii
CTGTATGCAATGGAACATATATGTGTAACAGAACATGAATAGCACAGAAAGAATGCCATTTGCTAAACAAAAGTCTTCAGGAGAGTAAACAATGTCTTCAAGAACCAGCAAGAAAATGTTATAAATCCGGAGCCCAACATTATGCTTACTTGAGATCCTCCTTTATCAAATGAAATAAGTATATGGTTATTTTTCAATTATTAGTATGGACACTTCTCCTTCAAAGAAAATACTATCCAACACAAAGATGCATTCCTACTAGTTTAGATGTCGGATTGAGAAATATGTGATCTCTGAACTTTCAAGTGTTCATACACATCAAAATGACAAACTCCATTATGCAAACATGTTTAGGCAAGCGTAGAAACATGTGTATTAATCTACCACTAGAGAGTTGTTAAATTTGTCTTTAATGAACTATTAATCAGAACCAACATTGGGGATTTAATATGCTCTTGATTTGAATTATGGTATCCAAATCAAAGTTTTATCTAACCCCTTTACTTCATAATACTCAAACAACAAGGAAGATGTATATATATATTACCGAAAAATTAGATGGGAATATATGTTCTTAGTTTTATATATGGGAACAAAGTTTTAATGCCAAGAATAATAGTGTTCCACAGTCAAGTTATTACAAAGCTACTCTCTATAGGAATAGGGGAAACATTCTAGCCTTCTTATGAATGCTTCTTCTCATATGTTATGCAGTCAACTTGGGGAGAATGTAGAACGTTGGAATAGATAACACATTTTGAAGAAATTTCCTATACTAAATCACATGAAGTGAACCATATATGCTAATTCCTTGCTTGAATATGTGCCCGTGCAGTTTTGAAGCATAAGAAGAAAAAATTGATGGGAAAGAGGCAATTAACAAAAAAAATTATAGTGTCACTTGAACGTTCCTTGGAAGGCACAAATTACAAATTGTTTCATTTCCCAACACCCATACCATGCTCAACAAACACTCACATGCCCAGGTGAAATGGAGCACAACATCAAGGGATGTGTACATCCTATATTACCTATGTACAACCTCAATCCTCTCCCAGAAGACATGTACAACCTCAATCCTCTCCCAGAAGACACGTACAACCTTACATGTTCCTTATCTTGTTGCGTACAATCATGGAAAAAGATATTGGGTAGTGTGTAGCCTATAAAAACTGAATTAGATTAGGATTAACTTCCATATATTCCAAAAATCCTCCCTCAAACAATTATTTACCGGTCAATGGTCAACTAAGACAAGGAAATGCCATTCCTCATCGACAGAGTTAGCAACTCAGCTAAAACTGCAACAGTCAATTAATGGTGATTGTATATCTTTGATTTCAAATCGAATCAAATGGTGGGAAATATAGAGTTGTTGGTGTTATTCACTTGCACATGGAGAATGAACTCTCACGCCATTGAAATGAATAGGAAACAATTAAGTACAAAAATTAACACATCATTTCACATTCCTTAGTGTTTTCTCTCCTATTATTATTTTTCCTTCTCATTGTTTTCTCTCTTTTGTCTTATTTAATTTTACATTTTCATTTTTTTAATAGTTTATCTAACCTTCATTAATCATTGAATTAGCTTGCAGGTACTGAATTTTACAACCATTATCTTATTCGGATCAATTTCAGGTCAGACCTCCCCATTGAGAGGCTTTTTGGTTTCCAAAATATTTGAGGAAACCAATTTGGATCAATGTGTCTTATGTCTACTTCTCTAGAACATGGATCTGATTTTATATCATGGCTACAACTATGACTCTATCTCTGGATCTAGCTTGTGGCTCTAGCTACTAGCTCTGCTTCTGGCTATGGATTTGGCTCTAGTTGTTGGCTTTCTTGTTCCCGCAACGTAAAAGTATGTTCATTGACTATCAACTCTGAGAAATCTCCATATTTGAACATCACAATTAGAATTCATTCCCATCTCTCTCAAACTTGGATATGGTCCAAGCATTCAATGAATTCAAGTTTAATGTTATTCTTCTTGTTTAGTGTGACCACAACAAGTTATGCCATCATGTAACAATTTCACAAGGGAATTATGGTTTGCATTTTTTTGCTACGATCAATTGCTTCTCATCATGAAAATAACTCTGTGATGCCTACACATGCTTACAAGCACTCTGTCTCTTCAACAATATAATTTGGATGAAAACCTTGGTGTGAAACCATAACACCTTCTTCCACCCAAACATTTGATGAATCCTACACATATATGGTTGTAGGTGACAAAAATTAATCAACTATAGTCTTGAGATGAGAAAATACCTCAATATTTGGATGGTACAAGGACGAAGGATTGTCATTGATCTCCCCGCAGTAATATTTGATACATCTCCATGAAAGGGAAAATTATTCTGGAAGATTGTAGGTAACAAATAGAATGGGATTGAATCGATTGTTGGCATCAACCTGATATCATTTTCAATGGTGATATGGACTTCATGTGCTACTATTGCTTCTTGGACAACCTTTTCTCCTTGAGTTGGAGATGCAAGGAACTCTTCATCCTATTTAATATTTACTTGTCACTCTCCACACTCTTCTCTTGGTTGTGAAATTTCTAGGGTGAAGCTTTGGATGAATTTTCCAACACTTTTCTTCCCAATGTCCACTCAACTAGCAGTGGTGGAATTTTTTTTTGTTTCTACTACATATAATAATTGACATACTCCTCCTCTTGATGTTCCTCTGAGTTCATTTTTGGATTAGGGAAGTCTTATTTCCATTCTTCCTATGAAACCATGAAGGCTTGTGGCATGTGGATTTCTTCTCTCAGCTATATGCCTCGCGATGTCCTTTCTTCCCACAAAATGAAAATGCCTCCAAGTGCCAAAAACAAATATCTCTATATCCTTTCTTCTTATCATAATGATAAACAAGGGATTCCTTACTTTATTCATACCCATGGTTCTTCTTCTTCTTTTGTCTAATATGATTTCCACTTATTCTAAGTCATGGTGCAGGTTGAGTCTTCAATATCTTCTCATCACTTCCCTTCTATAATCCTCCATAAGAAGGTTGAGGTGGTATTGGGTTTCCTTGTTCATCTGTTGTTTCTATTTATTTTGATGAGAATGCCAATTCTACCATGTTCGTTGCCTTTACAAATGTGGTCTTTTTGTTCGTGGCCTTTTCACTTCTACCATCAAAACCTAGGCCTTCATTCTTGGCCCTTTGTTCAACTACAATGGATCTAAGGATTCATTTTCTTCTCATGCCTAGCCTTTTTCCATCGTAGCCCATCTTCCTTAACAATTTTGATCCAATGCCTCTAGTATGATTTTCAAATTCACCAAGATTCTTGACGCAGACCTATTGGCCCTCGGGCCGAGATCCACTTTCAGGATCGTTCTTTAACCCCTTTGAGCTGGATCGGATCTTTTGGATTCCCTGCTGGAATCTGCAATTTATCGATCCACAGGTCCTTTTCGCAACTTGCAATCTCGCGAGTTCGCGGGATGTGACTCCCGACTCTTCCCCTCCAATCTTGCGACACCCAAGATTGCGAAATGGGTAAGCTCTTCTTTGTCAGCGCCCTCTATGCGTGACCACCGGCTAAGCTTCACGCAAGCTCCTCTCGCCACTCGGCACTTCGTGAGTTCAAAGGTGGAACTCTTGTGCTCGTATCTCGTGAATCCCCGAGATGCGAAAATTCAACGAAGTGTTGACTCCTTCCAATATGTGACGTGTGTCCACTGGTCTACTTCCTAGGCCCACCATGTGGTTCTGCCACGTGTTTCTTATGCCCAACTTCGACACTTCGCGACTTCGCTTCCCGAAGCGCTACCTTCATTGTATCCCGACACCCGAAGTGCTGAGATCCCGAACTCCTCGCTACCCCTTATCACAACTCGCGACTTTGAGACTTTCGAGACAATAGTATCTACCTCTTATCCTCTGATATGCCGAAATGCTGAAATTTCAACACGTCGTCAACACGGGTCCCATGATGGAACTTCCCACCTTTTTGGAGTTTTCATCCTTCGCGACTTCGCGAATCCTAATGCTGAACTTTCGGCTCTTCAACCTGCGAAACCCCGAAATGGGATTATGTGAGTGATCCAACGACCCCTGTTGGCTTCAGATCCTACGGTCCGATTCTCCCGAGATTGCACTTTGAAAAATGCTTACCGTAACTTCCCTACTCCTCTGCAAGATCTGACGGCCTTCAGGACTTCGCGAATTCCCCTCATAGAATTCCAACCGTCCAATTCCTCCTTGACGATTTCTGCGAAATGAACAAGGTATCTCCTTTCGGAACTTGTCCACCAGCAAACCAACATTGTTGAGCCTCCTTCCGACACTTCAAGGCACTATCTCTTCTGAGATTTTACCACAAACTTCGAGTCTTCAAAAAGACTCATGCACGCACTCCTTGCGGCAATTCTTCAAATACTCCCAAGTATTTGATACTCTTCAACTTTGTGCACTCCCTGCGACAACAGTATTTCAATAGTTTCCTCAGGTTGAAAACACTGAGACTTCACTCGGCCTGTGCACTCCTTGCATGGCTCCTGTGCTTAATTTGCACTTCTGCGAGAATGAGAACAATGCTATCCCTCTTGAGTTTGCAGAGACGAACTCTGACTTCTATCAACGCACACCTTGCGGAAAATTTCATTGCACTCATTGCAGGAAAACTCTTGCTCAGACAGAGAAACAATTGAAACTCATTCCTTACTCTCCCTCTCTTCATATTTCAGACTTTAAATATGAAATCAAACATTCACGCATCAAAGAAAATGCATAATAGAGAGTAAACAAACATATATCAATCAGTATGTACAATACAGAAAGCAATTGAACACCATGAGTCTGAACTAAAGATCTTTGTATTAATCCAGAACTTATGTACATGGGTTTTACTCTACACATCTCTCTGCTTCTTCTTCTCTATGCTCTCTTGATTGATTATGTTGCTAATGTTATAATGATACAAGTGAGGGTGTCTATATCCGTTTTCCCTCCAGCTCCTAAAACTGTCTAATCTAAGAATTCAAAGCTACCTACTTACATTTACTAGCATAAATGCCTCTTAGTCCTTCAGACGAGAGTGGGACGCTCAAGGTTTGATTACAATCTACCAGTACTCTCTTTCTTAATTATCTCATTTAATTTTGGCATATCCACTTCAAAAACATTTCAAACAATTCATCATGTGCCAAAATGCGTTGGCGTTGTCCCACGCTCGCTTGATGTTGGTGATGCTCCTGCATCAATTCTCTTGAGAAATGTCTATGGAAGGTGAATTTATCAGAGTTATCTCATACATGATACTAACTTCAACAGTGGAAATGGAAGGTGGCTTTGCTTCTCTACAATATTGGATATTTTCTTGGAGCTTTTCCAATGCCTCCTCTTCTCTACCAAATTTTGTTGCAGTTGAATCATTATTTGATTGAACCTATCATCTTGCCAATTGTCCAATTGGATTACCTTCTCCTCCAAGTGTGCAAGATGAAATCTACTCTTTCCCCAATCTACCATAATTTCACTAATGGAGTCTCGATATTCAAAAAATTGCTTCTTTAACAATGGAAATAGTCTTGTAAAACTCTCAAGGTTCTTTTCCATCTCTCTCATACTTTGGTTAAACATTTGGACCTATTCCTTCAAGTTCTTTTCTTCTTCTTGAATTTGAGAATTGATAGCCTACAAGTCTTCCAACCTCTCTCTATTTTCTTTAGACATGCTAAGTATGTAAGGTTTTAGCATCTACATCATGGTCAAGGATTCAACTTCTCTGATTCCATGTGATTTGTAAACAAGCGACTTATAGACTAATCACTTTAGAAAAATGGATACTATGTAGAAATTAACTTTTGACCAGTGTTCTCAGTTTAGAATGAACTTCAAGGCTTATGCTCTTTGTGTAACCTTTGCTCATGATTGATTATATAAATCCTTTCTCCACGTAAACTACACATAAGAAACCAGATGACAATGCAATGGAAATTGAATCTATGTTCTCAATGTGCTAATCAATGTCATGTCTCTAACTTTGTATGATGTTGAGTGCTCTATTTTCATAATTGATCCTCAAGACTTGTGTGCACAATGCAATTCTGAGAGCAACTTCTCTCCTCACTAGTTTTTCAACTATCATGTGAGGATGGTTTTGTTTGCAATGATCTTTTATGTTCCTAGTGGATTGATTGATGAAATTTAGTCCTCTCCCAATTGTCCAATCCTTGGGAAAATCCACCTATCATATGTTGCTAGATATTAATGAAGTTTGTGCCTCAACATTTGTCCTATTTTCAATTGATTATGTTTCATGTGGAAATTCTTGAGCCAGTGAACCATGGTTGTTCTTTGTCTTAAAATCACTTGAGATCCTCCTTTATCAAATGAAAGAAGGGATATGGTTATTTCTCAATTATCAGTATGGGCACTTCTCCTTCAAAGACAATAATATCCAACACAAAGTTGAGTTCCTACTAGTTTAGATGTCAACTTGAGAAATATGTAATCTTTGAACTTTCAAGTATGCATACACATTAAAATGACAAACTCTAGTATGCATACATGTTTAGGTAAGCCTGGAAACATGTGTATTAATATACTATCAAAGGGTTTTCAAAGTCGTCTTTAATGAACTCTTGATTGTAACTGACATTCGGGATTTAATATGCTCTAGCTCTAAATTATGGTATCCAAATACCAATACTATCCAAATCAAAGTTTTAAACAACCACTTTACTTCATAGTACTCCAATAATATGCCAACAACAAGNATATCAATTCAACCCGGTAATTATTTTCAATGCCAAGAAAAAATAGCATTGCACAGTCAAGTTATTACAAAGCTACTTGCTACAGGAATGGGGGAAACATTACATTTGTCTTACCAATGTTTCTTCTCATATGCTATGCAGTCCAATCAATATGATGCACAACGTAGTAATGAAATAGTGTTTAAGAAATACCAATAATTTTTGTAGCTTCCCATGATGTAGCTAGCTTGGGGAGAAGGTTGAACATTGGAATAGATAGAAAATTTTGAAGAAATTTACCATGTTACATAACATGAAAGGAACCACATATACCAATGCATTTCTTGAAGATATTCCCAAGAATATTTAAAGCATAAGAGGACAAAATGGGGAGAAGGTTGAACATTGGAATAGATAGAAAATTTTGAAGACATTTACCATACTACATAACATGAAAGGAACCACATATACCAATGCATTTCTTGAAGATATTCCCAAGAATATTTAAAGCATAAGAGGACAAAATCGATGGGAAAGAGGTAATTAAAAAAAACTTACAGTGTCACTTGAATGTTCCTTGGAAGGCACAAATTAAAAATTCTTTCACAGTGTAACACCCATACCATGCTTAACAAATACTCACATGCCTAGGAGAAACAGAGCACAACATTAAGGGATGTATGCGGCATGTATGACCTAGGTACAACCTCAATCCTCTCCTAGAAGACATGCATGGCATCATATGCTTCTTCTCCTGATGTGTACAATCATGGAAAAATATATTGGGCAACATGCATCCTCTGAATGGCGAATTGGCTGAGAATTAGCTTCTATATATGTCAAACAACCTCTCTCGACAATTATTTTTCGGCTAGCAGTCATATGAGACAAGGAAATGCCATTCATCATCCAAAAAATTAGCAACTCAACTAAAAGTGCAATTGTCACTTAAGGGAAACCATAAATCTTCAATTTCAAAGTGAATCAAATAGTGGACAATACACAGTTGTTGGTGTTGTTCACTTGCACATGGAGAATGAATTCTCACACCATTAAAATGAATATAAAATAATTAATTACAAAAGTTAATACAACATTTAACACAACACAAATAAATCCATACACAGAGACATATTGTTTACCTTGGAAAACCAAATGGGGAAATGAACATTCAATGGTTTCTAAGTGATATTATTCTGGAAATATTTGGTTACAATGTAGTTGATGGCTCTTTGTGCATCCTCCTCTCCTTGACCAAAAGACCCTTTGAGAATGAAAGTATACAAACAAATAGGCATATCTGAGGTAATGGGAAGGCCAAATGGTATGACCTTTCTTTTCCCATTTCTTAGTGCTTTCTCTCCTATTATTATTTTTCCTTTTCATTTTTTTCTCTCTTTTGTCTTATTTACTTTTACATTTACATTGTTTTTCATAGTTTATCTAACATTTAATTGTCAAATTAATTTGGAGGTATTGAGTCTCACAACCCTTTGAACAACAACCCTTTGCTTGTTCAGATCCATTTTGAATTAGAAACACTTCACTCTTCACCACTAATACCAAGCTCCACTAGTGTAATATCATGTGTAGATATTACAAATCCAAGTGCACTTCTATATTCTTCTTAAGATGATTACCCACAACCTTAAAGTAAGAACCATGGAATTCAATAGAGGTAGGGATCAAAATTATAATTTTAAGTGGTGATTATTAGCATGACTATACTACAAACCTAAGACTTATACAACCGCGTTTTCCTTAAGACCTTATTTTAGTTGACTAGACTTGGATATATTGTTAAATTAGTGGAAGTTTACTATGATTAAGTCCATATTCCATTCTCAACAATATTACTGTAAGGTCTATGAATATATGGGTGCGGAGACCCTCACCCAAGTCCTCAAAGAGATGAAACTTGGGGTTTCTCTGGCACCCAAGTGTTGCACTAGTTGGGAAATTGGGATTCTTGGGCATGCGAACATGCCAAGGGGATTTCCAAAGTATGAAGCAATCAAGGTTGGGGTGTGTTGGTCCCAAGAGAAACGACAATTGACGAGGGAATGGGTTCATCTAGGTGAACGGATATGTGAAGGGGAATGACAATTGCTTTGGGTGATCGAGTCCACAAAGGGGTGAGATGATTTTTTTGGACACATGGATTCACAAAGGGGCATGACACCCCCAAAGGATGCAACAGTTCCCAATGGTGACCTTTGCAATACCTATAAGAGAAAAAGGGCGCACAACCAAGGAAGGAATATTTGAAGAACAATGAGAGCAAGATCATATCTTTGATTCTGAGGTAGATTTAGACAAAGAGGGGCAAGATCCCTCAAGTAGCCAAGTTACTCCACATTGGAGGACTAGTTCTACCATGAGGTGATTATGTGGGAAGAGTTGGGGAGACCTTGTTTTCAGTTGATTTTAGGGAAGTCTTGTCACAATTTTGAGGAGGGATGTTAGGAGATAGAACTGCAGGTTTGTGCATAGCCTTGCAACAGAGAAGAGATGGAAATTCTACGGTTGAGGGAACATATGAGGTGCATATTGGTTGTGGAGCCTTATTAACTTCCTGATTCAGAGGTCTTTGTTTTCAGTCGTGTTTATACCCCATGAAAACTTTACACCCCAGAAGAATGTACACTCATCCACGTGGGGGAGTGCAGGGGGGATTACCCCCCCTACAGGGTCCGGGGGGGCTATCCCCCCAGCTGGGGGGGGTCTGGGGGAAAGCGGGCCCCCAACAGGGGTTCGGGGGCAAATCCCCCGAAGGAAAAATTGCCTTGTAAATGTATATTGTAATTTCATTGTAAATCTGGACCATTCATTATAAGGTCACAGATCTAACGATAGAAGTTATGTTAGGGTTTTTTTCCCTAGAAGGAAACCCTCTTTTATGAGGGAAATGTATTGCGGCTAGGTATTATAGTGAATATTGTGTTCTTTGTGAAAGAAATAAGAGAAAGTTACAGCAGGTTTGATGTAGGTTATATCCCTTCATTTGTTGGATAATAATAAAGCAAGGACCTGGCAATTTATCTGGTGGACGTAGCCCACACTAGATGAACCACGTATATCTGTGTCTCTATTGTATTGTGTATCTTCTATGTTTTATTTCCGCGTTTTTTTTATTGTATTTCTCTATGATCATGTTTTTCTAACAACTGGTATTAGAGAAAAAACAACTCATAGGAAAAGAGGGTTCCTGGTTCAAGTGGGAGCAATGATGGAAGATGGAAAGTTTAGGGTTGAGAAATTTAATGGCCAAAACTACCAGTTATGGAAGATGCAGATGGAAGATTATTTATATCAGAAGGATCTATTCCTACCATTGGGAGGAATAGAAAAGAAGATGACGACTATTAAGGATGAAAAATGGGAGATTCTTGACAGAAAGGCTCTAGGAACGATACAGCTGAGCCTGGTAATGTCGATGGATTTCAATATTTTGAAAGAAAAGACAACGAATGATTTGATGGAAGCATTGGATAAAATGTATGAAAAACCATTGGCGTCCAATAAGGCATTTCTAATGAAGAGATTATTTAATATGAATATGTCAGAAGGTGGGTCTGTTGCAAATCATTTAAATGAATTTAATACGGTTACTAATCAACTAAGTTATGTATGTTGGAAGATTGGTTGTTGTCATTGATGTCAACCCTAGTCATGGGTTTTGGACCACAAGATTGATAAAGGTATTTGTACATGAAGGAAAATGTACATTCATATACAACACCCATGAATGGATAGTATACATCATGTTGTTTCTGGTGGTATGTGGCACGTCACGTGGATCCTCATGGTTGAGGAGAAATGAATTTTTGAAGATGACAAAGTGAATTGAAGAAGGAAGTACATGTAGGCCCTCAAAATAATTAAAGAAAATAATTACAAAATAAGAAAGTGTCAAGTCGGCCCTAATGTTAAAAGGAAGTGAAATGAATGGTAAAATAAACATCATTATACATTCATTTGATACAAGTCAAATTTTAGAGGTAATAATAAGAAAAGAAGGTTGGATTTCAAGGGAGGATGAAGTCTTTTGGTGATGTGTTCTAAGGTATGTTATTTTCAGGTCATCTTACCATTTTTGCTATAAATTTTTTTCTAGAACGATTCAGATGGTGAAAGCGCTATGGTATTGAGAAGACATATTAAGGTACCTCTGGTAAAAATTTCATCTCTTGATTCGCTATAATTATGGAGATACACTCTATGGAAGATAGGGTTTGTGACCAGTCCTGAAGCTAGTCAATAAACAGGTGTCCTGAGTAAAAAAGTCATAAATTTTTCATACAGAATCCAAATATAGTGGGATCACTTCCATTGGAAAGAGTACGGACTTTGGTTTCTTGTGTACGAGTTTTAGAATTGTATGTTAAATATTGAGCGTGGGGCATGCTATACAAGTTGGGTCTTCTGAACAAACTAGAATTGAATAAAGTCTACCATTCTTTCTATAACCTCTTTTTGGGGAGGCTTCAAGGAATGAAAATTGGAGGAGTTTTAGAGAATACATTGATTAATATCATCTACAGGATCAAAGTACTCCAAGAATTGAATAATTGCAGAAATTGAAGAAGTCTTAGGAAGTGTTATCAGGTTCTATGTGATGATTGGTTGATGGTGATGATTTAATGTAAAGTTTTATTATCTCTCATATATTCTTGGGTGGAAGGAAGGGGAAAGTATGGAGAGTTCAACTCTCTCTTGATATTGGAGGATTGTATCTTACTCTTGGAGGTTTATCCCTCCCGCTACATTTGGAAGTTGTAGCTACCTTTGGAAGTCATTACTTCCCTTGAACAATATACTATTGATTATTTCTCATATATTGTGCATGGTGTATTATGGTGTATTGGTGTAACTCTTATACTATTGTTCATTTCTCATTGGATATAGTTGAATGGTTTAAGTATAAGTTGAAAAATGTTTTAAATTTTACTTGATACTGATTCACCCCCCTCTCAGTATCAACAATTGGTATCAGAGCAGGTTACCTTCAGTACAGTTTAACCATTGGAAGGAATATCCTATGCAGAAATGGAAGACGACATTCCAAATGGGATTCCGCCATTTGATGGAAGCACTTTTGAATACTGGAAAAATAGAATGGAAACTTACTTGAAATATCTTGGGGCAGATGTTTGGTTCTCAGTTGCTTCAGGATATAATGCTTTGAAGAAACCAAAGATTGCAGCTCAGAAGGAAGCAAAAAGGAACAACAAAATGGCAATAGATACCATCCTAGATGGATTGACAGATTCAATGAAATCCAAGGTGGGATCATGTGCATCATCAAAAGAGCTTTGGGACAAGATACAAGACCTTTATGCAAGGGAAGAAGCAGAAGAAGAAGATGAAGAAGAAGTTGAAGAAGATTACAACATCTCAGATTTCAAAGAAGAAAATAAAGGTCAGTTATTTTGCTTTAATTGTGAAGGAGTAGGACATGTTGAATTTGAATGTCCTCATCCAAGGATTGAAAGACATGACAATGAATAAGAAGAAAATCATAAAGTAGAAATGATTCAACAAGAAGATGAGAATCTTAAAAAATTGAAGCATGTTGAGATTGAAAATAGCAACTCAAAGACACGCGTAGAAAACTAAGAAGTGAATTGGTTAGTTGTGAAAAGACAGTTGTAATCTTGAAGAAACAATTAGAAGACTTTGAGAAACTAAGAGAAGAAACCATTTCCTTGAAAACTCTACTCAAAGAAGAAAGAAG
>ML826245.1:135410-158534 GCA_009831015.1 Picea engelmannii
TTTATTTATGTCGGCTTTAGGCCATTAGTTGTAATTATACCTCCTAGTCTCCTATATATACCAAGGAGATATTTTCATTTTGAATCATCTTGTACTTGAACATTTAAGTGGGGTAAAAGGAGGTTTCCCCCTCGAAGAGGCTTGTTATCTGAAATTATCTCTTTTTCAAGGCGTTGAGTACTTTTCCTGAGTTTTTTCTATGCTATATTGATGTTTGGTTCTTAACAGAGATGGACAGCAGGAGAAAGATCATGAAGCAAATGTAACATGTGATGTGTTACAAGATGCTTTGATTTTTTTTGTAGATAATATTTCTAAGTCTTGGGTGGTAGATTCAGAGGCTTCATTTCATGCCACAACCCATAGGAAACATTTTCTAGATTATGTTCAAGGTGATTTTGGACAGGTTCATTTGGGTGATGATGCACCATGCAAAATTGTTGGAATGGGAAAGGTAAAAATAAAGCAAAGCAATGGAAACCAATGGTTGTTGAAAGAGGTAAGACATGTTCCATATCTAAGGAAAAGTATAATTTCAACAAGACAGTTGGCAAGTGAAGTTTGTATATCCATATTTACAGATAAGGTGTGGAAGGTCACCAAAGGATCATTGGTGATAACAAAAGGAGAGAAGGTAGGTACATTGTATTTATGTACTGGTAATACAGACTCTTCTATCTCTTTAGCTTCTACAGGAGTGGATACATCACTGTGGCATCATAGGATTGGACACATGAGTGAGAAGGGGATGCAGATACTTCAAAAGGGAAATTTGTTGCCATATCTTAAACAAATTGATTTGGACTCCTGTGAGCATTGTGTTTATGGAAAACAGAAGAGAGTCAGATTTCTCAGAGTCAAAAAATAAAAGAAGAGTGAAAGGTTAGAGCTTGTATATACATATGTATGGGGACCAGCTCAGGTATCATCCCTTAGTGGCTCTCATTATTATGTTACTTTTATTGATGATGCAACTAGAAAAACTTGGGTTTATTGCATTCGACAAAAATATGATGTTTTTGATACTTTTAAGAAATGGAATGCTTTGGCTGAGAATGAGACAGGAAAAAGGTTGAAGTGTCTCAGATCAGATAATGGAGGTGAACATTGTAACAAGGAGTTTCATGGTTACTGTTCATGCCATGGGATTCGTAGAGAGAAGACAATTCCAAGAACACCACAAGAAAATGGTGTGTCAAAAAGGATGAACGGGACAATCATGGAGTGTGCAAGGAGTATGAGATTGCATGTTGGTTTTCCCTTACAGTTATGGGTAGATGATGTAGATATTGTTGTTTACTTAATAAACAAAGGACCTTCAAGCTCTTTGTATGGTAGAACTCTAGAGGAGGCATGGATAGGTAAAAAGGTAAACTACTCTTTTTTGAAGACTTTTGGTTGTGAAGAATTTGTCCATATTGATAAAGAAAATAGAAAAAAAGCTTGATGCAAAATCCAAGAAGTGTACCTTTATTGGATATGGTGTTAATGATTTTGGTTATCGCTTATGGGATTATGAAAATAACAAAATCATTAGGAGTAGAGATGTCATATTCAATGAGAAGGTTATGTACAAAGATCATTTGCAGGGAAAGAAATAGGAAAAAGAAAAACTAGAATACACAGTGCTTGATGAGATCACTGAAAAGGGAATTCCAAAGGAACCAGAAAATCAAAATGTACAACAACAGGAGCAATAGGTACCTCAAACTTGTGCAAGTGTTGTTAGAAGATCTATCAGATTAAGTAGACCCCCTTAATGATACTCTCCTTCATTGTATTATGTATTGATGATTGATTCTGGTGAACCAGAATGTTATGAAGAGGCAATGCAGGTAGACACCAAAAAGAAGCGGGAGAAAGGAATGAAAGAGGAAATGGATTCCTTGGTAAATAACCATACTTGGGACTTGGTTCAGTTGCTTGCGAGAAAAAGAGCATTGTAGAATAAATGGGTTTACAAGTTGAAGGAAGAAGATGGAGGAAAAAAGTGGTACAAGGCTAAACTTGTTGTAAAGGGGTTTGCACAAAAGAAAGGTACATATTTTGATGAAATATTTTCTCCTGTTGTTAAAATGACTTCAATTAAGATTATTTTAAGTCTTGTGGCAATAGAAGATTTGCATCTTGAATAGTTAGATGTAAAAACAACTTTTCTCCATGGGGATTTGAAGGAAGAGATTTATATGCAACAACCACAGGGGTATGAGGTCAAAGGGAAGGAGAATTTGGTATGCATGTTGAAGAAGAGCTTGTATGGCCTAAATAAAGATCCAAGGTAGTGGTATTTGAAGTTTGACAGGTTTATGACAGAACAGGGTTATAGTAGATGTCATTCTGATCACTGTGTTTATTTTAAAAAGCTAGAAAATGGAAGCTATATTATATTTCTATTGTATGTAGATGACATGCTTGTTGCAGGGGCTAATATGTAGGATATAAATGTGCTCAAGAAGAAATTAGCTAATTCATTTGTGATGAAGGATTTGGGTGTTGCAAAGAAAATCCTTGGTATGAGAATAACAAGAGATGGGAAAAATCACAAATTGACATTGTCTCAGGGTGAGTACATAGAAAAAGTGTTGGAGAGGTTTAGAATGCAGAATGCAAAACCAATTAGTACACCTTTGGCCAGACATTTCAAATTAACTAAGCAAATGTGTCCCAAGACACGGGAGGATATAGAATACATGTCCAGGTTCCCTTATTCGTCAACAATTGGCAGCTTGAAGTATGCGATGGTTAGCACAAGACCAAATATTGCACATTCAATGGGAGTTGTGAGAAGGTATATGAACAATCTAGGTAAAGAACATTTGGAGGCAATAAAGTGGATTCTCAGGTATTTGATAGGTACTTCTACTCATGCATTATGTTTTGGAGGTTCAGGCACTTTTCTACAGGGAATTGTTGATTCAGATATGGAAGGTGATAAATATAGAAGGAGGAGCACCACAGGGTATGTTTTTACTATCGGTGGAACAACAGTAAGTTGGATTTCGAAACTACAAAAGGTTGTTGAACTTTCAACAACAAAAGCAGAGTATGTTGTTGCTACAGAGGCTAGTAAAGAAATGATTTGGTTACAGAGGTTTATGGAGGAATTGGGAAAGAAGCAGGAGAATAGCAGGTTTTACTGTGACAACGAGAGTGTCATTCATATTGAAAAGAACTTATCCTTCCATTCGAATACTAAGCATATACAACTGAGGTACCATTTCATACAATCCGTCTTGGAAGATGGACATTTGAAGTTGGAAAAGATACACACTAGCCAGAATCCTACAGACATGTTAACAAAGGGAGTAACCAGGGAGAAATTGATTTATTGCTCAATTTCATTTGGTCTTCAAGCATGAAGGTGAAGACAAGAAATTTTCCAGGTTCATAGTCCAGCAAATACAACATCGGTGGAGTTGTTGAGATCAGTCTCCAAGTGGGATATTGTTGGTTGTGGAGCCTTATTATCTTCTTGATTCATAGGTCTTTTTTTTCAACCGTGTTTATACCCCATGAAGACTTTACACCCCAGAAGAATGTACACTCATCCACGCTGGGGAGTGAAGGGAGGGTTACCCCCCCTGCAGGGTCCGGGGGCAAGTGGGGGTTCGAGGAAGAAGCCCCCAAAGAAAAAATTGCCTTGTAAATGTATATTGTAATTTCATTGTAAATCTGGACCGTTCATTATAAGGTCGCAGATCTAATGGTATAAGTTATGTTAGGGTTTTTTTCCCTAGAAGGAAATCCTCTTTTATGAGGGAAATGTATTGCGACTAGGTATCATAGCGAATATTGTATTCTGAGAGAGGAGACTGTGAGAGAAACTAGAGGAAGTTACAACGGGTTTGTTGTAGGTTGTATCCCTTCATTTGTTGGATAATAATAAAGGAAGGAACTGGAAATTTCTCTGGTGGACGTAGCCCACACTGGGTGAACCACGTATATCTATGTCTCTATTGTATTGTGTATCTTCTGTGTTTTATTTCCGCATTTGTTTTATTTTATTTCTCTGTGATCCTATTTTTCTAACAGTGCACTATAGAATGTTGCAGAGGTGGTTGTGACAGAGAGTCTTGGTGTGACAAATATGTGTATGAGTGTCTTGGTGATGTGAGGTGAGGTGAGTCATGTGACTCTCCCCAAGTTGTAAATCGAGCCTGTAGTGATCATATTGTAACTATTTTGCAATAACAAAGGCTTAGTTTCTCTTGTTTGTTTCACAAGTGTTCTCTCCATTTCATGGATGTATGATTATATGACTAAGTGTTAAGATGTTAAAAATTGTGTAAGTATATAAGAGTTTCACTGGAGTAGGGGTGTGACTCATCGGTAGCCTTGAAAAAAGTATGGGTATGCTCTAGTTGAAAAGGCATAGTCTAGTTGAAGTATCCTTGGTGTTTCTAAGCAGCCAAGTGAGAAATGTCATGGTGCCACACACCCTCAATAGGTGCACGATCACAAGATTCAACATGCACATTGTGGGGACGTGACAGATTGTATCAGATATTGTTCGTTGTAGATTTTGATGAAGGGATGGTGAGATCCTCAACACTATATCTATGATAGATCATATTAGAGATTGAAGTATGCTCTATTTTTGTGGTGGTGACAGTGGTGATAAATCATAGCAAGAAGGTAGTTCACTGCGAAGGAAATTTGGTTGGAACATTCACATACTTGTAAATCGTTTGGTGGAGAAAACTGGTTCATCACAGAGACTTTGCATCAGACTTACAACAAAGGTTTGGTTGAAAGTGTGGTGGAAGATTGGTCTAGGTGCACACCTTGTACATGCCAAGATTAGATTTTGTGGTGAAACAAAGCACTTGGGCAGAGTGGGGGATAACAGAACTCATCGTAATGTTCATCATAGAACTTGTCGCAGATTTGATCCCAGAGGTAGTTTGGTTGTAGACTTGATTGGTTTGATGTGTGACAGAAGTCAGTGTCGGACCTATTGTCTAAACCTTGGAGAGACTAGACACATATTTAGTTGGGTGAACCGAGCACTTGGGAAAGGAATATGAGCAAAGGATTTGTCACATGACTTGTTGTAGATCTAACCGTGGAAGTGATAGTAGAAGTGAGAATAGAGGGTTATGGTAGAAGTGATTGTGAAGAGGAGCAATTCTATGTTGCAACAAGTTGAAGCACTTGGGTGAACAACTTGAGGCAACCTAGAGGAGCTCTGTAGTAGGTATTTGGTTGGGCACATTTCTATCATGACATCTTCATGTCGTGCATCACTGAGAACATCAATTGAGTTGACCTGGGTTGTTGAATGAGTGGGTTGACCACAAACTTCAAATGAGGTAGCTCTTCACAAAGTTACAACAATCAATTAACAACAGTATGACTTGACATTCGGGAAGTGGATGTATGGTGCCTTGAAGTGGAAGCAGTCAAGGTGCGAATATGGAAATACATTGAATATGAGTTTGGTTGGTTGCATGCGAAGTTTGGGACTTCAACGAATTTCTAAAGTGGACGGACGGACTCAGCCTTATATTGCAGCAAAGGTCTTGTAGGTTTTTGGAGATGCAGATGGTGATTTAGGGGAGTTCATGTGAAGAGTTGATTTCTTGGGAAATTGAAGGTCCAAGAAAATAGACCTAAACCATGAGTGCAACCAAGGATGTCGTTGGGAATGCTATGGTTGGTTTTGAGTTCTTGCATTTCCTAAGTATTGCAGTGACTTCTTTGAAGGAAATTCAGATGAATTGGTGGTTCAAGTGTGATCTATTTCCATGGTGAAAATTGACAAACTTGAGGGTGACTCAAGTGGTTCAAATTCAATGAATTCATGTAGCAGTTGGGACTCCTCGATTGGGTGAATGTGCGAAGAGTTCAAGGTGACCTGCTTGGACGATTCCTTTGGTGGACTAAGGTATATTTGGATGCAGTCGTGGAAGTGTCTTGAGGAAGTTTCCTAACTCTTTGATGAGGTGCATTGAACAAGTTGTTGTGGTGAAGTGGGAAATGAAGTCTATACATGTTGAGTTTTAGAGGATGGATGAGGATCCCTGGTGGTTGGTGCCTTATCCATATGCATTGGTTCATGTGATGAATTTATAGTCATGATAATGGTGCCATATTTGAGATGCTTGTAGCAGGTGCAAGGTAGTTTCATTCTAGGAGATGGATGGAATCAACAAAGAATTCAACCAAGAATTTTTGGCAGTCAACCTGAATGTGCATAACGCAAACCAAGTGACTTGGGTGGTGTTCAATTTCCTTTGGTATGGGACATTGAATGAGGCAGAGTGCACCTTGGTGAATTTCACATAATTGCATGATGACTTAGATATACGGTGGGGTTATTGGTTGGGGTTGGTAAAATTATTGGTGCAAACATGCTTAAGGAATGGAAGTTCTTATAGGTGACTCATTCTACTTGGAGAAATTTGGATGGTTCATTGGGATGTTTGAGGAGTGTAGGCATGTTTGTTGGAACCCAAAGTTTTGAGTAAATATCGCACGCACGCACAAACAAAGTTGTGCATTCCTATTCTAGTTTTTTGCACACTCAAGCAGTTGTGCGAGGGGTGACAGTAGGAGCACCCACTATATCAAGTTTTTTTATTGTGTTCCAGTTCAAGTTCTGCCAATGCATGACAAAAATAAAGAAGACACCTCATGCACACTGGAATCAAGAAAATAATCTTCAGGAAATATCCTCGAATGATTACTATAGGAAGCATGAGGGAATGTGGAGAAGCAAGAAGATGATATGGAAAGGTAGTTGAGATTTCCACTATTAGAAAGAGGCTTATGGAATTCATGCGGGTGACAGAAGCATGTAGAATTGGAAATCAAAGGATCAAGTGGGGCAAAACTGAAAGTGACAGAGCGTCATATTTGAGAGGTAGATAAAAGGGAGTAACGAAAACAAAAAGAGAGTTAGTCAGTTGGTTTTTGGTTGATGGTCGTGGGTATTGTTGTTGTTGTTAGTCAATGTCCCTAAGCTCACTTTGAGCCTATGTTGGTAATGTATTTGGTTGTAAGTCTGAGTCTATCACATCTACAGAGTCTGAAGGAAAGCACATGGAGCTATGTAATGTAACACTAGACAAATGTATAAGAGAGAAAGGCTTTGTTGCTGTCAATTTATGAGTTGCTTAATGTATTTTTTTGGACGGTTGAATGAAGATAATAAAGTTGTAGTGATTATGGGCTTATGATGTATTGATCATGTTTCAATTGAATGTGTGTGTTGTTGTTGTATATTGTTAGTTTTTAAGTAGTCTGCAATGGATTACATGAATGCAACCCCAGATGGATTTTGTGTAATTAGTCCTTCATCACCAACACAAGACCATATGGTTTATGTGATCCTCATGGCATCTCAAGTGAGAACTTATTCAGTCTTTGGTTGAGGATTGATATGTCGATTCCTTAGGGTTTTTGTTGGTCAACTCTAGACGAACCCTGGGTTTGCAAAACCCCAGTGTTAAGAAGGATGTGCGTAAGAGTGAACGACCCAACAAATGGTTCTATTTTCGGGACTTGAAGGTTTTGTATTGAATGATGAAGGAAAAGAATGAGGTGTTATCTGTCTCAGGAAGAAATTCAATATTGTTTGACCGCAAAAGAAGATGAGTTTGCTCGACAGGAAAATCAAGATATGAATACTAATGTGAAGCGATGGAAGGACATGTATCTATAATATGATATGCATGAACCTTTATTTGTTGAATTTTCTTGTCTATTGTATGAATGGTTGAAGAGGCAGACTATTACTAATACTTTTTTGAGGTCGAAAGAATCATTGGTCTAGGATCAAGTCACAATTGATAGGTTGAAGGAATTGGATAACAAGAGGACTCGAGCCATCGATTTTGGGTTTTCTCAGGTGAAGGAAGGGTATATAATTGAATTTCTTATTGAGTACAGTGATTCTTTTAGTGAGGCCGAAAGAAAGTTCATGGAAATTCCTAGGAGAATGTTATTAGAAGAAATCCCACTCTGGATAAAAAAAAATGTTCATGGAGAAGGGGTTGATGCACATGGATCCCGACAGGATGGTTGAGTAGAATCCCCTAGTGTTTGGGGGGGGAATGAAAAAATAGGGGGAAAGTGAGAGAGGAGATGGATCCATTGAGGAGGATCCATAAGTTGTTAAAATGAGGTGAGGAATATGATTGACTCAGAAGAGAAGAGGAGAGAGAGAGCCGAAATATCCATAAGAATTGTTGAGTTAAGGAGGAGAGTAGAAAAAATAAGAGGTAGGAAGTTAGCAAGGGGTGCACGACGAGGTGTCAGGACTAGAATGAAGAGGAAGGAGACCACACTAGGAGGAAGTGTGGAAGAGTGTATTGTTCCATAGAGGAGAATAGATGAGGATAGTCCTGCGAATAGGCGCGACAATGAGAGTAGGCTATCTAGTGGAGATACCAGTAGTAGTGGTATTAGGGGCATAAAATACAAAGTATGAACCCCTTGGTTGTTATAGAGTGCCACAAATTCGAAGGAAGATGAGTTACAAAGAATAGGAGAAAAAGTAGGAGAGGAATATGGAGGATACCCTAGTGGTGGGGGAGAAGAGTTAGAAATAGTGGATGGTATTGCACGACTGCAGGTAGGAAACTCTCTAGGTTCCCTCATAAGAACTGTTAGAAGAATATGGAGTTACCCCTCCTTTGAACCACCCCTCTTGCGCATTTGTATCCAATAAGAAAGAACAATAGATAGTGAGGCAATTGTAGTAGAAGAAAGAGTAGGGAAAGAAATAAGGGAAGCATTGAGTCAAGAATAAGACGAAGTCAATGCTACTTCACCAGGAAGAGTATCAGTACCAAGGTACCAGACACCCAATAGTTAATTCGGAGGACATAGTTCAATATTAAGGATGATGAATCATGATAGTACCCTAAGGTTACCCATGTTCCATGGAACGAATAGAGGTGATGCAGAGAAGAATTGGTTCACCTGTGAGGTGATATGGTTTGTGAAGAGGATCAGAGACGAGGCATAGAAGATTGTGCAGTTGGGGACCACATTTAGGGACAGAGCCCTTATGTGGTATATGAAGTACAATGCCACTGCACCAGTGGGAAAGATGCATTTCCTAATAGAGATCAAGAGATATATTCTTAAGGAATTCCAAAACACTAAGTCAGAGTCTCAATGAATTACGAATATTAAGGATATTAAGCAGAAACCAAGAGAAACTGTGTGGGATTAAAGTACCAGACACCCAATAGTTAATTCGGAGGACATAGTTCAATATTAAGGATGATGAATCATGATAGTACCCTAAGGTTACCCATGTTCCATGGAACGAATAGAGGTGATGCAGAGAAGAATTGGTTCACCTGTGAGGTGATATGGTTTGTGAAGAGGATCAGAGACGAGGCATAGAAGATTGTGCAGTTGGGGACCATATTTAGGGACAGAGCCCTTATGTGGTATATGAAGTACAATGCCACTGCACCAGTGGGAAAGATGCATTTCCTGATAGAGATCAAGAGATATATTCTTAAGGAATTCCAAAACACTAAGTCAGAGTCTCAATGAATTACGAATATTAAGGAGATTAAGCAGAAACCAAGAGAAACTATGTGGGATTATGACCAATTGTTCAAGATTTTGTTGGATAGGTCGATGCTCCATATCTAGTAAATGCAACATAGACAACGGTTCATTGCAGGGTTGCTAATCCATACTTGAGTCTCACTTACCTAGTAGAAGGTGACTACTCAAGCAGAAGAGGTGGAGATTGTGATGCACATGGAGTCTACACCCAAAGGAGGAGAGATATCGGTAGGTTTGGTGCAGGTAAAGTATCAGTTGGCCAACCTAACGATGCAATTGCAATATATGGAAAAGAAAAAAGTTGTGTGCGAGCATGTATGGTGCACAATGTGCAGGTCAGAGAGACATCATAGAGAAGAATGTCCTGCATTAGGGAACTATATGGAAATGGGTGCATCGATTCCATTTCCAGTTGGACCTCAAGCAGAGTGGTGTGAAATTTGTAGGCAGTGGGGCCATATACCACCTTGCTTCCCGACACTGGAAATATATCATAAGATTCATCATGCCCCATTATTTGAATTATGCAAGTCCATGGGACACGAAGTGAACAAATTCCAGTCACTCCAGCGGATGCAAGACCATACCCACGATGTATTTTGGGTTTAAAAGGAATAGAAGGGTGGTTATCGAGGCAGTGCTGAGAGAGGTGTCCATCAATGAGGTCCCAGAGGCGGACATGGTCATAGTAATGAATGAGGATATGGAGGAGGGGAAGGTAGAACCCCCACTTATTTTAACTATGGAGAGATAGGCCATGTGTCAATATTTTATACCAAATTGTTCACTCTCTATGGATATTGTTACAGACCTGAGCATGTTACAGAGGATTTTCCAGAACTATTGAAGAAGTGGGAAGAGACAAATCCAAATTGCAATATGGTGACTACGGAGCCACACAAGATCAGAAAAAGGATGGTGAAGTTGATGGAAGAGTAATAACTCGAGGTGGATCAAATATGGGAATGGAATTTGAGCATGGTGAAATCTTGCGTCAAACGTCGGAGGGGAAGATAAGAAAGGTGGTGTAACCCCATCCTAATTTTGATGTTGCTCAGAAAAAGTAGTGTTTGTGCGATGCAAAGGGGGACATATAGGAAGAAAGAGCATGAGAAGAACTACAACATGTGACACAGATCTCTCTTGAGGAGGCCAGGCTCTATGAGGAAGTACAATGAGTGACATAGAGGTTGTTCGAAGAGGCTCACGCCTGCAAATAAGTGCAATGCACCATGTAGAGATATTTGGAGGAATATTGTGTGCACGAAGAAATACAACACGCGACACAGAGGTCGTTGGAAGAAGCACACAGACAAGAGGAGCTGGGACACGTCGAACAAAGGGAAATCTAGGAGCATGTGCATGAGGAACTGAAGCGTGCGACGCACAAAGAAACACTACACAATTTGGGTTGACAAATAGAGACTGAGGACCAAGTAAGTAACTTCTTGTGCTATTGTTTAAGATTGTTAAGAGATACTAATGCTGTGCAAATTTGACATAGATGTTAGTAACCTACATGGGGGAAGAAGGGATGGAGAGAGATATCTCATCCCCCCTACCAAAAAGGGATCTTTCCCAAGTCATTAAGAAAAAGCACACAGGAAGAGAGTTTAAGATGTCAGTTGAATTCGATAGTTATGAAATGGACGGGGTAATGTTGGATTTGGGTTTCGATATGAACATCTTGTCGAAGAATTCATGGGAATTGATGGGTAAATCGGGCTTGGTTTGGTCACCCATTCAGCTATGGTTGAAAAAATAGTACTGGATATATCCTATAGGCCGCCTGGAGCAAGTTGAGGTAAACATAGAAGGAGTGAAGATGAAGGTTTATTTTGAAGTGATAGGTATTATGGATGATTTTGATCCCTACCTTTACCTACTTGGAATTGATTGAACCTTCGACAATAATGCGTTGTTGAATCTAAAGAAGCACCAGATGTTTTTTGAGACTAACACCATGTGCATAATTTCACCTTTGGATCCCAATGAAGGGGACATGTACAATGAGCTTGTAGATGAGGATGCACATAGCTCGGTTATTGAGAATTTATACAAGATCCCGGGGCACATGGAAGATTATGTCAATCCTGCGATGGATGGGGAACTAAGTTGTAGGAGCGTGAATTCATATGACATTAATTTAGACGATGCCATGGAAAGGTGGAAGAACAATATTTATGAATATTCGACAAGAAGATGTGCATATTACCACCAAAGTGCATTAAGAATAATTTGGATCCTACCGGTTCGATGGGTTGGATCCGATGGATTCATTTATTGCATGGATGCAACACATTCTTGAACACTATCGAGTATATGCCCTTAACACAGTGTTAATAGGAGTACCCACACAATGGTGGGATACGCATTGATAATATTTTCGAGAATGGGAAGTTGGGGAGATCCCACTAATAGAAAGGTTCAGGCCAAGGGTGGATATCCGTCATTATACGTGTTCTTGCAAAAGGCATTAGGTATCCAAGCAACAACTTAGGGCACATAACTGACACCTGAAGGCCCAACACACGTTGTCGAGAAGCACATTGTCCCCTCGGTTCCCCGGTTCTCTACTAGGAAAGTAAGGAAGTCGCGTGTGTGGAGGATAGATATGGATACTCTATATGTTGCAATAGAAAGAATGTCCACCCATTCAATCCCACTCAACCCCATTGATAAAATAGACAAGCTACATAGGAGTAAGGAAGTAGTGGGTAGTATGTGGATGCCATCAGATCTAGAAGGGCCAAGTCCAGTTCCTTAGTGGAGAAAATTGATCGGATGGGCACATGTGAAGAAGCACCATGACCCACTAGGGTTCGTTGCAACCAATTAACTAAGGGTACACTTACCTAGGGATGCACAGGAAGCATGTGCGATGCCCTTGATGAAGAAGACTCGCACATGCATGGATCCATATACGCCATCATCATCCTGCAGGATTGGGTGGAGGAAAAATATTTGTGATAATAACGATCGAAATGATAGGTAGTTACACCGCATCAAATTGATCCAATTTCAGGAAAATGGGATCATTAATGTCGTTGACAAGAGGATGATTTTCCTGATTTGGAATAAAGGAGGAGTTAATTTCAATGGCTGGAGGAAAGCTCGGCATTAAGGATATAATGACTGATCAATGTCCAACACGTCTTTGACGGCTAGGATGGATGGTGGTACTATTATAGTTTCATTATATTGAGGACGAGTGGAGTGTTCTAGCTCATTACTTATTCCATGATTTCTGAGAGCGATCTTCCATTCCAATCTTAGGAAGTTGTTGGAGAGAAAAAGTGCACAACCCCGGTAGCTATCCAACAACCGAATCCAATTCTACATTTGAAGTCCTAACTGATTGTGGGCTTTCATAAAATAGTCACCAGATATGGCATGGCGTCATCAAGAAAACCCCATGCATGAACAAAGTCTAAGGCCATGAAGGAATAGTCAATTCCAGATCTCATGTTACCATGTGATGTACAATTTAAAGGGTCAATATTCAGGAATGTCCCCCTTCTAAAATGTGTCGATTATAACGTCAAAGACCCCAATCAGTTCCCTGAGCTACATTTTGATAAATATACATAGGTCGTCCAGAAATAAAATGGTACTGAGAGAGTGGTGACTCAATAATTGGTGAAGCCTTTAAGGAAATTTAACATTCTCACATTGCTCAAATGTCCTCATTTCGGTCGTGCCTCATTCGTTCAAAAATGTGTATGTTTCCTCCTCACTAGAATGCATGGGGGGTACCTATGGTTGGATCACCAAGAGGTTCAGGATCACCACCCCTTACAACAATAATATAATATAGAAGTTGTGGCCCATTCAAGTGAAAAGGCTCAATATATTGATATTAGTACACCATTCACTGACCTCATAGGGATGGTGGACAATTTATATGCACAGATACTAACCACCTCAATAGAAGGTTGTGAAATTCCCCCCTGTGTTACAATCTCAGCCATAAAGGCCCACCTACAAAATTTGGACTCGGAACTTACAACTCTACGTCTGCCACTCCATCATATGAACCCAAAGACAATTCAACTACAAAACAAGATTAAATTGGCCAAAGAAGTTGTCCAAGATGGACAACATAGATTGAAGGAATTTTCAGGGGTGGCCGACTACAATTTCAACTTATGAATTCATCTACAGAACCCCTTCGATTTGAGTACCATTGATGATAGAGTTTGCACAGTTGAGGTTGAGGTCACACAACAAAAAATGTTGAGGTCACAAGAAAAATAGTAGCTTGGCCTCTCTACCTCCCAGTGAGCACCCGACTACGATGGCAGCTATTGCATATAAAACTAAGGAGATTGTTGTCGTTTGATCTAAGCAACAAATCATATCAGAGCTAATCACTAATGCGGCGGATAAGGACTTAATATTTTATACCCAATTGATAGACATGCAGGTTGTTGTCGACCCCTTAATCGATAAAATGGAAACCACACACCTAACAACCCCTTAGGTCACAACAGTCGATGCAGATGCGGTTTTTCAACTCACCCAGGAACTTCAGGGCAACCTCAATGAGCCTGATCTCCAATTCAAGGAGTTCGTTCATGAACTCATGAAGATGGTTATGTTCGTTGCATCAGTCACTCCATGAGGAAATTAGCTCGAGTACGAGCCAAATAATAGTGGTGGGGGCCTGCTGGCACCCAAATTTTTGGGTAAATATCGCATGCATACAAACGAAGTTGTGCACGCCTATTTCAGTTTTGTGCATGCTCAAGTAGTTGCGCAAGGGGTGATAGGAGGCGCATGCACTAGATCAAGTTTTTTTAATGCACACTAGTTCAATTTATACCAATTCACATCGGTCTGAGTTTTGATATGTTTACCAGAAATAAAGAAGACACTACATGCACGTTGAAATCAAGAAAATAATCTTCGAGAAATCTCCTTGAAGGATTACTATAGGAAGCACGAGGGAATGCGGAGCAATAAGAATATGAGCTGGCAAGGTAGTTGAGATTGCCACTATTCCAAAGAGGCTACATGGAATTCATGCAGGTGACAGAAGCATGAAATACTGGCACTCAGAGGAGCGAGTGGGGCAAAATTGAAAGTGACAGAGCACTAGAGCTGAGAGGCAGATAAAAGGGAGAAACAACAACAAAAAGAGAGTTAGTCAATTGGTTGTTGGTTGATGGCCGTGGGTATTGTTGTTGTTGTGAGTTAATGTCTTTGAGCTTGCTTTGAACCTATGTTGGAAATGTCTCTTGTTGTAAGTCTGAGTTTCTCACATCTGCAAAGTCTGAAGGAAAGTGCATGGCACTATGTAATGTAACACTAGGAAAATGTATAAGAGAGCAAGGCTCTGTTGTTGTCAATTTATGAGTTTCTTAATGTATGTATGTGGATGGTTGAATGAAGATAATAAATTTTTCATGATCGGGTCTTATGATGTGTTGAACATGTTTCAATTGAATGTGTGTGTTGTTGTTGTATATTTTTAGTTGTTAAGTAGTATTCAATGGATTATATGAATGCAACCCCAAATGGATTTTTGTGTAATTAGTCCTTCATCACCGACACAAGACCAGATGGTCTCTGTGATCCTGATGGCGTCTCAAGTGAGACCTTCTTCAATCTTTGGCTGAGGATTGATATGTTGATTCCTTGGGTTTTTTTTTGGTCAAATATAGACGAACCATGGGTCTTCAACCCCCCAACGTTAAGAAGGATGCGCGCAAGTGTGAACGACCCAACAATGTTGGTCACACTCATTGAAAATGTTGATTTATGGAGAGGTGACTTGAAAAAAGGAGATGAGTTCAAGACTTTCCTTCATTTGGAGGATTTTGTAGACAGGTAGATTGTATCATGGTCGGGTGATTAACTATGAGGAAAAGATAGTCTGGACGTGCAGTTCTTGGTGTAAAGATTGAATAAATGTGCTATGAGGTGGACAATGGAGTCAAGTTTCCATGGATGACTTTGTTTTGGGGTGACTTCATAGTGTAGCAAGGTGAGGGACGACCTTGCCTTGGTCTGATATTATTGTGCAGATGGATTGAATTGTGGAAGGAAGTCAAAGAATGAACGCACCAGTAGGCTCAAAGTGCAACACTTAGACATTGTGGAGGACCTCCTTGACAAAGATCAGATGATGGAAATAATAGTGAGGAAAGGGTGGACACTTTCCTTAGTCTTTAAGGTTGGACATTATGACGGAGATGCGACAGAAAAGACTAAGTTCGGGTATGAGGAAGTGCATTTGCATGAGTTGGGCGCAACGATTGGACTAGCTACCCAATTATTCCAAGGCATGGGGGATATTAATGTGCAGAGACATGGAAACATTGGTTGAAATATGGATGCAATAGAAATATCACGAGAGTTCAACACTTAGGTGAAATTTTGAAGTGAAGTGGGCAACAATGAGTTGTAGCAGGCAACGACAATAGCACCAGGATAAAATGACGACAAGGTAGCAACATCGTAACAAGATAGTGCAACAAAGTTGGGTGACTTTCATCCTTGGAGTTGGGTGAAGCGAGCTCATTGAATAATGTAGTAGATCGTGCAGAGTTGGGTGCATTACAGTTTGGTTTATGGAAATTTGGGTTTCTAGTTGGCACGAAACTTGGGGTTTCCAGTAGATTGAGACAGGAGCATGGATTTGGGCAGAGACTTGGAGATCACAAATTTTGTGGATGTTGTTGAGGATGAAAAAAACTTCAAGTGGAGGAGTATGTAAGGTATTCGGCTAGATGGGCACGAAGACCCTCGCCCAGGTCCTCAAAGAGATTGATCCAGGTGGATCTCAATGGCCATCCACCTTTTCCATTGAATCAACATTTTCGAGTCTATGGTTTTGATAAACCATGATATTCACCCTTTTTATGGGGAATGCAATGTAATTCCATCTCCACTTTTTAATCATAGACATCATGTAATGATTTCCTAGTGGTCTTATGTGCATTCTTACAACACAACGTTAATGCATTAGATTTCGTTAAAACTTCATATTTAAGCACGCTCGAGTTAGAGTAGTATTGGGATGGGTGACTGCCTGAGAATTCCTAGTGTTTTACATGTCTATGACATTTTGTAAACTTAGACCAATTTATCCCACATGCATCATGGGAATTATTCTCCTCTCACTCTCTCATATATAATTGAGGTGAAGGAGGTCCTTTAAGCATGTAATGATGTGTGATGTAAATCTTGTTGTGGATGAAGCATAGTCAACATCTATTTCTCTTCAGAGATAAGCTACCCCATTCTATCCATTTTGTGTTCTACAATGTTTTTCTATTTTATTCATTAATAGAAGTTTGGTTTCATTGTATTTATGTGTTCCCTGCTATATTTTTGTCTGTATCTCATTTCGTTCTCAGCATAATCCAAATCAGTGGTATCAGAGTGTGTTCCTAGGAGATCAGGGTATACAGAGTTGGGTCTCGAGCTACTTTCACTTGAGGACAATTGATCTCACCAACCAAGTGACCTCCCATGGCAGAAGAAAATAGAGATGATAGAGCAGGATATCATTTCAAGACCGTTCTCGAGGAATCCCTTATGTGATAGAGGAACAATATGATGGACAACTTCACTCAGATCCTTCAATGACTACTGATGGAAGTCGAGGCATCTTTGACAAAAAGTCATTTCGGAGGTGCGACACCCTTCTAGGTACAAGTCAATTTTGATATCCCCTTATTTGAAGGCTAGATAGATGCAAATTTTCTAGAAAAATGGTTGAATTTTCTAGAAGGTTATTACTCTATCCAAAAGTTTTCCAAGAGAAAAAAATATCACCTTCGTTCTTTTTAAATCCCTTCACCATGTCAGATCTTGGTGGGGAGGCTACTAGGAGAGGTACATCATGGATGAATCTATGTCATTTGGGAGACAACCCACTTGGGTGACCTTTATAGATTCCCTCAAGGTGGAATTCTACCCATACATGAGATTGAGGACTCTGCATCAGAAAAGAGACTAGACAGTGTCGTAGTATACTAACCTCTTTCATATCGTGTGCTCAAATTTGGGTATCAAATACTTCGAGCAGAACCTGGTTTTGAATTACCGCAGTGGTCTATATAGGTACATCCAAACAAAAATGGATTTCTAGGACATATCCTCACTAGGAGATGCTTATCGATATGTAGTCAAAATCGTGTAGAAATTTCAGCAATGGAGTAAGCGCGAGGAGTTTGGGTTTGCAAATACGCCACAACAGAAGCATGGAAAAGGAAACACTAACTCATAGAATGAAGGATAGAGAAAGGAAGTCCAACCACAAGAAACTCAGTCAAAGACGCAGGTAAAGAAGGGTAAGGAGAAGTCTAAGAAAGACATTGGAAAGTGGTGTGAGTTCCAAAAAATCCCTTGGCACAACACTGATGAATGTCGCTCAACACTATCATTGGTGGTCGAGCTCAAAGAAAATAATCAAAACCTGACTCAGAATTTGATTCAAATCACAATAAAGGGAAACAAATCATTGATGCAGAACTTGTTGCTACCATCATGGACACAACAATACAACTAGAATAACCAAAGGAGCTTGAGGAGGGGGGCGTCTCTTCCACTCACAAATGTGGGTAAAGGGGACCCCACTGCATTTCATTGTTGACAATGATAGTCAAAAGAACATGATTTCAGTCAAGGTTTTTAAGAGATTAAAGCTTCCAACGATTCCACACCCCTAACCATACACCATTGGATGGTTGAGTCAGGGATGAGACATCTACGTTAGCTAGCGGTGTCGCATGTACTACAACATCAATCCCTTCAAGGATGAGATACTGTGTGATGTGTCCCAACTTGAAATCTGTGATGTTATTTTAGGACAACTATATATGTGGAAATGTCACACTATCTATGAGTATCAACCCCGCAGTGTCATTGTTACTTTGGGAGGTCAACTCTACAGGGTACTAGAGGTAGTTCTCACAACTGCCACTTCATTGATATTGAAAAAAAAATGTCGCAAAGTAATCTCTCGGACCACAAAGTTTTCCCTCTTCATGATCCAATCAAAAGGTGAAAAAAAGGTCACTGCTACCACTAGAACCTCAGCGAAAGACCTTTCTATCCAGCAGAAGCATGTCGAAAAGATTGTAGAGGAGAACGAAGATATTTTTACTTCACCTACGGGGGTGCCTTTGCACTACTACATCTCGCGTTCCATTGAATTGGTTCTCGATGCTCCCTTACCCAATGGTCCAATCTATAAATGCTCCCTTCAGAGAACGATAATCTTTCATATGTTCATCATAGCTCTATTTCCCACGACCCTTTTCTAGTGTGCTTGGGTTCCAACCATTAGCCCCCATTGATATATCTCTTCTTGATGCATCTTCACTGACAAATTCCTCCCACACTTAGACTAAGGAATACCATGGAACCATATATGTTGAACGGATCCAACACCTTCACCAACATGTTCACGACATCCTTCCACAGGCCAAGTACAAGTAGGACAACTACTTCAACAAGGAAAGCGACTCACTGAGGTTGAGATTCAACAAAATTTTCTCCATATCTCGAGGGAACTTGATGCAATGGAGACCATTGATTTCTAAAGGGGGAGGAATGATCCAGGTGGATCTCGGTGGCCATCCACCTTTTCCGCTGAATCAACGTTTTCGAGCCTATGTTTTTGATAAACCATGATATTCACCCTTTTGATGGGGAATGTAATGTCATCTCCATTTTTTAATTACAGACATCATGTAATGATTTCCTAGGGGTCTTATGTACATGCCTACAACATAGAGTTAATGCATCAAATCCAATTAGAACTCCACAGTTAAGCATGTTCGAGCTAGAGTAGTACTGAAATGGGTGACTGCTCGGGAAGTCCTAGTGTTTTACATTCCTATGGCATTTTGTAAACTTAAACCAATTTATCCCACACGCATCATGGGAATTATTCTCCTCTAACTCTCTCATATATAATTGAGGTGAAGGAGGTCCTTTAAGAATGCAATGGAGTGTGATGTAAAGCTTGTTGTGAATAAAGCATAGCCAACGTCTCTTTCTTTTTAGAGATAAGCTACCCCATTCTATCAATTTTTTGTTCTACAATATTTTTCTATTTTATTCATTAATAGAAGTTGAGTTTCACTGTATTTATATGTTCTCTATTATATTTCCGTTTGTATCTCATTTCGTTGTCAGCATAATCCAGATCAGAGATGAAACTTGGGGTTGCTCCGGCACCCAAGTGTTGCACTAGTTGGGAAAGTGGTGTCTTAGGCATGTGAATGCGCCAAGGGGATTTCCCAAGTATGAAGCAACCAAGGTTGGGGTGTGCCAGTCCCAAGGGGTATGACAATTTACGAGCACATGGGTTTGTTTGGGTGGCCGAGTCCTTGAAGGGGCATGGGGATTTGTTTGGGTGATCGAGTCTACGAAGGGGAGCGATGATGTTTTTGGACACATGGGTTCGTGAAGGGGTGTGACACCCCTAAAGAATGTGATGATTCACAATGGTGACCGTTGGAATCCCTATAAGGGAACAAAGGAGCACAACCAAGGAAGGAATATTTGAAGAACAAGGAGAGCAAGATCAACTATGTGATTCCGAGGTAGACTTAGATGAAGAGGGGCGAGCTCCCTCAAGGAGCCAAGTCACTCCACATGGGAGGGCTTGTGCTGCATTGAGGTGATTATCTGGGTAGAGTTGGGGAAATTCTCTTTTTGGATGAGTTTGGGGGAAGTCTTGTCACAATTCTGAGGAGGCATGCTAGGTGACAAAACCAGAGTTTTGTGGGAATCCTTGCAACAAAGAAGAGACGACAAGTCTGCGGTTGAGGGAACGTTTGAGGTGCACCACAAAAGGTTTCAAATACGGTTGCGACAGAGAGTCTTAGTGTGACGAATATGTGTACAAGTGTCTTGGTGAGGTGAGGCAAGTTGTGTGACTCTGCTCAAGTTGTAAATCGAGCCAGTAGTGCTCATATTGTAATTGTTTTAAAATAACAAAGACTTAGTCGAGTGTTAGGCACGATTTATGTTGCCCACACTATATTTGTGTTTCTCTTATTTGTTTCGTAAGTGTTCTATTTGTTTCATGGATGTAAGCTTATATATGACTAAGTGTTAAGATGTTAGCAATTGTCTAAGTATACAAGAGTTGCACTAGAGTAGGAGTGTGACTCGTTGGTAGCCTAGAACGAAGTATGGGTATGCTCTAGGTGAAGAGATGTAGTCTCGGGGAAGTATCATCAACGTTTGCAAGCAACCAAGTAAGAAATGTCATGGTGTCGCATGCCCTCAAGAGGTGCATGATGGAAATATTTGACAAACACACTATGGGGACATGACACTTACCTATATAACCATATAATAAACCCAACACTATCTCTATGTTTTTTTCCAAAGAACACTATCTCTATATTATCTATAAAAAATTATCATTTAGCAAAAGGCCAACATATAACCAAGAACAATGTTAAACGTCAAACAATGCCATAGTTATATTTACAATACCCCCTCTATGGAGATTACAAATTAAGTTCTCAACTCTCTTCCTTTCTATTTCAAAGAATGGAAAAGTCATTTGAAAATGATGATTGTAGTTCCTAGGTTTTGTTGATCCAATTAACAATGGATGAAGGCCAAGGCCAAACGATGCCATAGTTACATTTACAACACCCCCTCTATGGAGATTACAAATTAAGTTCTCAATTCTCTTCCTTTCTATTTCAAAGAATGGAAAAGTCATTTGAAAATGATGATTGTAGTTCCTAGGTTTTGTTGATCCAATTAACAATAGATGAAGGCCAAGGCCAACAATTAATGAATATGTATACAAAAGTCTTCATAAAAATGTATATATATATATATATATATTCTTTTAATAGCTAGGCTTTATTTTATTCTTGAAGATTATAACCTTTTGTTTTATTATTAAAATAATTTTAATATGTTTTAGGCATTTTTAATAAAGTTTAATGTTTCTTAATTTAAATTTTAATAAATTTTTATACAAGTGAAAATTCATTATTTTCATAAAATTGTTAGTTTATTTTTTATTGCAATGTTAACCACCAATGCATGAGTTGTTGGTAATCCCAAAAAACTTAGTGGAAATGGAGCTTGCAACCTCCTATCAACACTATGTTTTTGATTATATGGTTGAGTGAACTATACAATCTGTTGGGACTATATATCTAATGGTTAAGAACAAGTGTTTCATCCTAAGAGGTTACAAGTTCAAATCTAAAGGGGGTAGGGTATGTATACTTTTGTAGGTCAAATCATTGGGCTGAAGGGGTCCCTTGTCCCAAAAACAAAAAGTTCTCATACACCAATTTGGTGGAGAGAGATTTATTTCATTTAAAAGGAAGTTACATTAAAAATTACAAAATATTTATTAAGAGCTCAACATGTCACTGGCACAAATTGAAACAAAATGAGAAGGATATCATTCCTCCCAACCACCCAAACTAAACCCAATTAACATTTTTAAATTAATATAATCATTTTATATTAATATTTTAATAAACATCCTACATCCAGATTTTATTGTTATAACATTTTATATTATTATTTAAAAATTTATTTACATCCTATCTATTTATATTTTTTATCATCATTGTTTTAATTCTCGTTACTAATTGAACATTAAAAGATTATGCTAACTTAAGAGAAATGTAGTGAAATTTTTTAAATGATTTTCATAAAATAACACCACTATCATGATGACATTACCAATCAAAAGTGCTTATATTAATCATACCCATTATTGAATTTAAGAATTGAGAATGCCATCACCGGAAGGCCGGATACCAAACCACCAAGCCCAATTTAAGAATCACGATGGTTATATAATCCCCTAACCATCTTTTAAGGGTGAACCAACCATCTTTTGTGAGATTTTAGTGGGTTCTAAGAAAACGTTCCTCTTTCACCAATTTGATTAACCTCTTGTTTCTATTAAATTTAAAAGAAATATTTTAAAACAATAATAAATTAGTATATTTTAAAACATTAATAATATTGGAAATATTCTATTTGCTTCTTTGCGAAGTTGAAAGCAAACACACCAGGAACGTGGTTTACGAAATCAATTAAAAACAGATAGTAATTAAAATTGACGTCAGTGTTCCCATGTGAAATTCTGGATAACCAACGTCCCCCGTGCTGCCTCCTGCGGCCTCCCTGCCCCCGAGCTGCCCCCTGCGGCCCCCCTGCCTGGCAACTCTGCTGCTGGGCCCCTTGAACCCGTCTTTCCCGCCTGGCAGCTCCAGCTCCGGGCCTCCTCTCCTTTGTAACCGGCCCTGCAGAGCCTGGGTCCTGCTGCGCGAAGAAAACCCGCCCTCAAGGGGCCGCGGGGCTATGGAACCCCCCACACCCCCCCCGGAAGTGATCGCGTTTAAAGCATTGATCAACTCGATCTCCAAGCGCCAGCCCTCAGCCAGTCAGCAGAAGTTTGTCAAGAAGATGGACTCCATACCCTCGGTAACCCTTCCGGAAGAAGAAACTTGCAGAGCAGCTCTAAATCTCGCAGAGAAAGGTCTCATAGGTCAGTTCACCGGCCTCTGGCCCTCGCCAAAGTCGGTAGAGGAATGGACTCAGAGGAACTGGAAGCCGTTAATCAAAGAAGGC
>ML826245.1:163568-175054 GCA_009831015.1 Picea engelmannii
CAGATGCTGAAACTCAGTGTTGGAAATTATGTTGAAACAGCGATGGATCTTATGCTGAAACAGTGATGCAACACACTTTGTAACTGAAATTGTGGCTCTGCCACCCCTCTAATAAAAATTATAACCGTTTTCGTTAAAAAAAATAATAATAATATTGGAAATATTTAAAAATAATAATAAATTAGTATATTTTAAAACATTAATAATATTGATATAGATCGAGAAGAATAATGTTTATTTTGGAATAATTATAATGTTTATCTTGGAACAATAATGGTGATTTTGAAGGCTTAGATTAGATGTTTCTGGATTGTGATTTCTTAGCCAATGGTTGAAATGATGACCACCAAGTTACTAGCGTTTCTAACCAAAAAAAAATAGATTTCTCAAAAAGTAAATTAAATTTATATTTGACATTGTCCCATGATAGATTGGTAAAATCATTGTTCTTTCTTGTCCTATGGTTGATTGTTAAAATTATTATTCTTTTATAAGAAATATGCAAACTTTTAATCTTCTTTCTTCCATGTTAAAGAATATTTATACCATATTAATTTAATATGAAATTAAGATTAATTATTTCCATAATCATTCAAAACTATAATCATTAAAAAAAAAAAACCTTATATATATGTTTTTTTAAATAAAATTTTAATTTTTTTTACATAAATTTTTAAATACACAAGACATGATCAAAATGCAAAATGCAAAATAATTATATTTTTAATATATCATATTCAATTTTATTTGTTAAATTATAATGTAGTGATAAGTTCAATTTTATTTGTTAAATTATAATGTAGTGATAAGTTGGAGCAATTACCAATAGCATACCAACAAACAAATCATTTATTATTAAATAAATTACAAATTATAAAGAAAATAATTTCTAAAGGTGAGCATTGTACATTTTAGGATTATTTATATTTAAATTATAAATTATAATGTTAATAATTTAACAAAGGTTGTATGGCAGTTTAGTTCATGTAGTCCTTGTTAAATTATTGATGATGATGATTACTGTGAAACATGAACAATACGTTAAAGATTGGAATTCAAAGAATTCGATCTAGACTCACAAGGAATGGAGGAAGGAGGAAGTGGACGTGCTGCTCCATGACACTTAGTTTATAGATTTGTCACTTAGTTTATAGATTTGTAAGTCGGAGATCTTGACCACATTTTTACTTTAATGTGGATGTTGTATAGTTTTGGGATTAACCTAAATTTCCTTCCAATTAAATTAAGCTAGCCAAATGCAAATTGCATTTTAAAAATATTCAATTTTTCTTTTTGAAAATAAACCTTTCAAATCTAATAATATATATTTATTATATGACATAATAAATATAATCTAAATAATATATTAGATAATAAATATAACATAAATATAATAATAAATAATATATTAGATAATAAATATAATATAAATATAATAATGCATAATAATAAATACATAGTACAACTTTTTATATTTAGATGTGGTGATTGGTGAAATTCATTGATTATGTAATTAATTCTACATATTAAAAGACGTGAAGAAAGCAATACCACTTCAATTCTATCAAAATAAATATTAAATTTAATTTTTTTAGTGATTATATATATATATATATATATTAAATTTGTTATTAAAAAAATAATTAAGATATTAAAATCGTAATTTTTTATTTAAATAATTAAAAATAACCTATGTTGCATGATACTTTAAAAAAAATATAAAAAATATTTTAAATTACAATGATACTTTCTATTACAATGTAAAAAAGATATTGATATTTTTAAAATCTTATTTCAATAAAATTGAAGGTCAATAGAGGACAATGTTTCTCCTACTGCAGCAACTACAATATTAAAATTACTAATTTAATTTGTGCTAATAATTATATGAATATATTTAACACTATACTGAAACTTTAATATCCCTAAATATTTCATTAGAAAATGAGAAACAAAATTGAAAATACATATTTACAATTTAACATCTTTTTAAAATTAAACTTTACATATATAAACTTTAAACATCTTTGTAAATTTGAAGCATTATTCTATTTTTATTGGAAAAAACAAAATAGTATTACTCTTCTAATATGAAAATACAATACATATTGAGCGGATGGACGGGCAACTGAGGAAACCCTAGTTTCAACCCGGCGCAAACTATTGCAGGCTAGTTGCAGACCACCAGCACAACGAACCATTACCGGCTAGCGGACGTCAATGGACCTCTACTAACATGCCAGAATGGGCACAGAAGAGGGGGGGAAACCCCCCTCGTACAACAATATTACCGCCAATGACCGCTCAAGCACCAGAGAAAAACGCCCCTCGTTCGAGCCGCCCTTGCAGATACGCGACCGGCTTCTGGCCAGAGAACAAAGCCTCAGGAAGGAGATGGAGACAAAAGCTAGCACGTCCCATCCAAAAGCACCTCGAGGGTGGGAGCCAGGCAAATGCGTTCCACAAATGGACAAAACACCGAGATACCTCATAAGCTCAACCAGAGTAGGGGAACACACCCAATTTATGAGAGAACACGCCCTCATTGGAAAGTTCCTGGGCCTTTGGCCATCAGAAAGAGATCTAAACAAATGGATAAAACACTAGTGGAACCCCAAAGGAGACTATGAGGTCCAACTTAGCTCCAAAGGTTTCTTTACAATCATCCTATACAATCCAGAAGACAGAGATAGGATATTTGAGAACAGGTCGTACTTCTACAACTCTGCAGGGTTATTCTTGCGCTTCTTGACTGAAAGATTCAGCCCAGACAAGGAGGATTTCACTATGGCTCATGTATGGATCCGCCTATATTCCTTACCGCAGGAGTTCTGGTTGGAAGAGATTCTCATGGGCATAGGAAACACATTAGGCCAATATGTCAAAGTATCAGAAGCCACAAGGCAAAGAAAATACACTTCATACGCCAGGATCTGTGTCTACATGAACATTTCCAAGGCCCTACCAGGCGCTGTAACTCTAGAATACCAGGACGAGGACTGTCAACAAACACTGGACTATGAACACATCCCTTTTCATTACAGGAGATGTCATGAGCATGGTGACCTCTTTAGAGACTGCCCCCTGATCAAACAAGCCACCAAAGCAAATGATACCATACAGAAAGATGGCTTCACCACGGTCACGGCCAAAAAGAAAAACCCTCCAAGGAAGCAGGTCCCAGATCCCAGACAAAAGATCACAACCAAAAACTCCTATGAGGTTTTGAACCAGCTACCAGAAGATTAGGAAATCTAAGATCTGCACAAGGAATCACAACAGGCTCATGGGGACATCCAAAACCCTCCTCCCCCTCGCCCAAGTCATGAACTCTACATAGAAGAAAGAGGAGACGGGGATGGAGATACACCAATGCAGCTGGACGACAGAGATCTAGCGGGCATAGATCTAGAAAAGCTCGAGGAGGCCCTGAATCAAAAGGACATGCAAACCCTTCCTAAAGAACAACTACGCAAGGTACACAAAGTCTTTCTCAACTCCTCAGCAGGATCCGCAGCACACTTGGGCATAGCCACGGACGCGGGTTCAGGATCGAAAAGAATACTCCGTGAGAACAAAAGAAGAGGGCAGAAAACAACACAACAACTCATCAAGGAGGCGGGCAACCTCATGATAACTCAGGGCAGTTCCACAAGCTCTTGGAGGGATACCTCCACCCAACACCACCCTCTTAATGATGAAGATCATTACCTGGAACATTAGAGGACTCAATGGTAGATCCAAACAAAGGATCCTTCGAGAATGCATCAAAGCAGAAAACCCAGACATCCTAATGTTATAGGAAACCAAATGTGCGGGGGCAGAAGCTGAAACCATCTTCCAGCGTATCTAGAGAGGATGTAACTCCATATTAACAGACTCAACAGGAGCCTCAGGAGGTCTAGCTATCCTCTCGAACCCACTCAACATCACTATAAACAAATCCTTCTCAATTGTAGGCACAATAACGACCCACTTCGAGGTCACAGGTTCGAACCAGGAAGGGGCCATCACAAATATTTACGGCCCCCAAAGCCAACAGGACAAAGACAAACTCATGGAGAGGTTCGCACTAATCAAGACTCTGGTGACTACACACAACTGGATCTTAGGAGGCGACTTCAATATGATCCTGTCGCTGGAGGAAAAGACAGGAGGCAGCAAGAAACTCGAGCAAGACAGTGGTAAGTTCAAAACCCTCATTGATCATCTAAAGCTAGTAGACATAGAAAATAGCAATGGTATCTTCACCTGGTCCAATCGTAGATCGGGCAACCAACACATTGCTTGTTGTCCGGACCGCTTCCTGGTGACTAAGGAACTAATGGAGGAAGGCTCTTATATGGAAAGCCTTATTCTCCCAAAATCCGGGTCGGATCATTGGCCTCTTGCTTTCAATTTAGACACAGGAGAAACACCCAAATACAAACCCTTCTGTTTTGAAAAATTCTGGCTCTCACACCCAAATTTCCATCAGTTAGCAAAATCCTAGTGGGCACAAGCAGAAATAGATCATGGCACCAACATGTATAAATTCCAGCAGCGTCTCAAAAACTTCAAGAAACTGCTGAAACACTGGAATAAGAACACCTTTGGAAACATACTCCAAAGCATATAGGACATAGAGAACAAGCTTGTGGGGATACAAAAAAATTTCATCTCAGGAACCCGGACCACTGAACTAATGAAAGAGGAGGAGAAGCTCCAAGCGCAATTAGAAGAGAGAAGAAGGCAAGAGGAAATCTTGTGGAAACAAAAATCCAGAGTACAATGGCTCAAAGAAGGGGAAAAGAACACAAAATTCTTCCATCGAGCTATGGTGCATCGTCGCTACATCAACAGAATAACCCACTTAGAGGATAGCCAGGGCAATCCACTCAGAGAACATTCTCAGATAGAGGCAGAGTTGATCAACTACTACCAGGACCTTCTAATGAAAACCAAGGAAGATAGAACGACAACCATCCAAAGAGTCACTAGACACATACCCTCTCTAGTAACTTCAGAACAAAACGCAGCCCTAACACGGCCCATCACCCAAGAGGAAGTTGATCAAGCAGTAAAAGAAATGCCCCCAGGAAAAGCCCCCGGCCTAGATGGGTTCACCACTGATTTTTTCCACCACTACTGGGACCTGGTCAGGGAAGAAGTTTGGGAGGTAGTAGAGGAATCGAGAACATCAGGCCTAGTCCTACCGGCTCTCAATGCCACCTTTCTCACCCTCATTCCGAAAGAAGAACGGGTCACAAACCCCAAAAAGTTCAAACCCATCGCCCTCTGCAATGTAATCTACAAAATCATAACGAAGGTGGTGGCCAATCGACTCAAACCCATACTAACCCATGTCATCTCCAAGGAACAAGTAGGGTACGTAGAAGGAAGACAAATCATGGACAATGTCATCCTGGTTCACGAGGTCATCCACTCCCTCAAGACATCAAGGACTCTAGGTATGTTAATCAAACTTGACCTTTCAAAAGCTTTTGACAAAGCCAGTTGGCAGTACCTTCGGGCTGTCTTAGAGTCTTTTGGATTTGATCAGCATTGGGTGAACTGGATCTTAAATCTCACCTCCTCAGCCTTCTTCTCCATACTAGTGAATGGGGTCCCGTCCCGACCTTTTTCACCTTCCAGAGGTATCAGACAAGGGGACCCCCTTTCTCCCTTCTTATTTGTACTTATGGCGAAAGGCCTGGGACGTTACATCAAGTCAGCAGTCACAGACAACTGTCTCAAAGGCCTGCCTCTGCACAACATTCAGCCAACGCCCTCTCACAGTCAATTTGTCGATGACACCCTCCTACTGAACTCCCCAACGGTCCAGGAGGCCAACAAGCTCAATTCTATCCTCTCTGACTTCATTGAAGCTTTTGGCATGTCTCTTAACCTAGACAAGTCCAAACTCTATTTTTTTAACACCCCGACTTCTGTACAGCTCCACATTTCCAGACTCCTAGGAATACCCAAGAGCTCCCTTCCGTCCAACTATTTAGGCGTTCCTCTCACGGGCGCAACAACTAGATCCATTTCCTGGGACAACCTTATCCTTTCCATCTCTAATAGACTAAGCAATTGGACCTTCAGACCTCTTAACATTGCTTCCAGGCTGGTCTTCCTCAAATCCGTCCTACAAGCCCTACCTACTTACCTCTTCACTGCTCTAGCAGCCCCTAAACAGGTCAGCAAAGCCATAAGGAACCTCCAGCAAAACTTCCTCTGGCATGGTCATCAACCTAACAAGAAATGGGCGCTAGTAAGCTGGGACAGACTCTGTACACCAAAAAGCCTAGGAGGATTGAGACTCCGTGATCCAGGGAAGCTCAATCAAGTAATGGGAGCCAAAATCTGGTGGAGATGGTTAAAAACCCCAACAGCCATCTAGGTGCAAATGTGGAAGCAGAAGTACGCCCCCCTCACACCAGATAATCAACTCATTAGACATAATGACCGACTTCAGGGCTCCAACATATGGAACACAGCCTGACAAAATCGTACGCTGGTTCAAAATCATGCTTTCTGGAAAGTCTGAAATGGAGAAAGCGCCATGTTCTGGCAAGACTCATGGCAGCAATTCAAACCCCTGGATGAACTGGAGGAGTTGAAAACTCTCAAACGAGCTCTCAACCAGGATACCTCCTTAAGGGTGAAAGATCTCTGGAAACCTGAGGAACAACAACATCATTGGCGCCACTGGAAAACCTCTAATCAGGATTTAGGAGTCCCAGAGAATCTCAATCTGCAGAACTGGCAATTCCATGCTAACCACCGAAAAATACCCAATAGAGAAGGTCCGGACATCCTCAGATGGGGGTACTCCATAACTGGCACTTTCTCAATAAAGAAAGTTTACTTCCTATAGGGTAACCACTAGGATCAAAACAAAGAGACCATATGGAACAAAGTATGGAACCCTACTCTCTGGCCCAAGGTTTCCACCTTCCTATGGCTTGTGGTACATAACTGAACCCTAACTTGGGACAACCTCAAAAAAAGAGGCTTCATTGGGCCCTCCTTTTGTGTCCTCTACTTCCAGCAAGAGGAAACCAAAGAACATATTTTCAATGGATGCCACTTCAGCCAGCAGATTTGGGACCAAGGAGCGCAAATAATGCGCAGATCCAACCAACACCGGAGCAGCATCAACGACACAATTGAGAATTGGGACTCTATCACCTACAACAACCCCCTACTGAATCACATATGGCAGATCCTACCAGGATTCATCCTCTGGCAAATCTGGAAAGAACGGAACAAAATAATCTTCCACTCCAAAGCTTCCACGCCAGACACAACTTGGGAGAAAATAGTCTCACTAATCAAGGAAACTATCAGAAGTAAATCCTGGAAAATAGAGGACCTAAACTGCAACCCAGAGGAACATTGCATTCTTCAAAGCTAGCAGCCAAATCTAATCAATCAACTAGCACCAAAGAAGCACAAGCACCAACAAACTAGTCCAACCATCTGGACTCCCCCTCCAGCTAATTTCATAAAGATAAACTTCGATGGAGCTTCCAAAGGCAACTCGAGACCAACGGGCTATGGAGCAGCGCTTAGAAACTCCAATGGCGAGATCCTGTGTCTCGTTGCAGGATTCCTAGGGGAAACAACCAACAATGCGACAGAGCTAACAGGCTTATTGCGGGGTCTCCAAACAGCTATTGACAGACACCATCATAAGATTATCTTGGAGGGAGACTCACAAATTGTTATTCAGTTAATCACCAAGATTCTCCATGGAGGCAATCCTTCAAAAATCTCACCCAACTGGCGACTCTCTGGGCTGCTAGAGGATTTTGGCAGTCTTCTCCGAACCAATCTTAGCATCACACCCTCCCACGTGAAACGAGACGCAAACAGGGTAACAGATTGCCTGGCAAACGAAGGAGTCGAAATGGGAACCGAACACTTCTGTTGGGAAGCCCACACATCGGAAGACTCAAACATCTCAGCTCGGTGCCAAACCTTAGCCACCAGCGATCTACAACCCTCGGATGGGGTGCCACGTTGCAGAGCCGAGCCACGCGGGCTAACGCCGGGCTGCACCATTAATATAACCACCAACGACCATACCCTCCGTAATTAAATGGGAACGAGCCCGTGCAACATCAACCATGAGATGAGGCCCTTCGCGCAAGTGAACAGTACAGTGCACCAGAGCACTAGGAGGCCAGCCTTAATGGCCATGGCAGTTGTCGTCGTCGTCCTCCTTATTACCCGCCTCGACAGCTTTGAGCAACATTCGTATACAGTAGAGCTGAATGCAGAGTTGAATTTCGCAGAGCCACTGGAGTTTTGGAGAAAAGCCATCCATCCGCAGGGAACCTCGCCCATCCCCAGGTTCTTCAACATGCCAAGAGCATGAGGGAAGCCACGCAGGGGCGCAACTTGGTACATAGCCGAATCGCGCAGGCAGAGTCGAAAGAAATTCGAGCAGGCGTTAGCGTTGGCATCCTCGCGAAGACACAGGAAGTCCGGGAAACCTCGAACGCCTCCAATGGCGTACATGGAAGAGATCACCCTAGATGAGGCCATGCAAAGCTACCCGAAGCTCCCTCTTTTCACCGTCCCGGATATTTGGAATCCTCCCACTGATTTTGGCACAACCAACAAGACTTCGCCTTCGGGAAAACAACTTGGCTCCAGTGCAACTCGCCCGACAGAGGAATTCACCACCTGCTATGTTGAGGAAGAGACATCGTCCTACGCAAAAGGAAAAAACGACCCACCCACTGGTGCACCTCTGGAGGAGGCGACTCAGCTAATCAACTGACAGACACATCACGACAGTGAAGCACATGCAAGCAAATGAGCGATGGGGCCATTTCCCTTAGCCTATGCTGAGGGTAATTGGCATGACCAACATCTTTTCACCAATCCGGGGTACCTAGCACTAATCTTTGACATGCGGAGCCTGCTGGACGATCAGATCTTTCGCATTGCTCGAATCGACCATCGACTCGACATGATGTTTGCTGCACACTCCAGGACTCTCCCGAAAAGGCAATGCCCTACGTGCGTGCAAGCTTATGTGTTTCTTAGTTAGGAATCATTTTTTGTTTCCGAACAAGGTTTTAGTCCAGTTAGATCATAGTCATGCTGCAACTAGGTTATTAGTACACCGTCTGAACTTAATGGCAAGGCGTCCTGGTTTCCTTCAGGCAGGACAACACTCTGATAGTTTTGTTTGCTTGGAGACAAATGGCATAGAATGTCTAGCTGTCTCGGTTTCCTGCTTAGGCGGGACAACTGGCATCGTAAACAGACTCTGTAACTCTGCAATGATAATATAAACAGGTTTTTCCCTTTTTACTTAAAAATAAATAAAATATGAAAATACAATAAAAAACAATCTACAGAGTGGAACAAATGTTTGTCGTCTTTCATGTTTAGTTTGGGCTTGAAGGAAAATGTAGAGTTTTTTACTTAACTAATTTTTAAAATAATATTTACGTGTAGTTTAGTCTTAGTTTTATAGTGATATTTTGAATAAATATAATGAAAATATTTGTAAGAAATTGTGTATTTGTAATAATGGAATAAATATATTTACAAGCTCTTTGTTTAGGAAACCGGTTCCCAAGCTTTCATTTCTTTGATGTTGAAGCTCCCAAAAAACTCCCAAGTTCCCAAAAGAGTTCTCAACCAATTGGGGACGTTCCCAACTAGTTCCCGAAACTTCAAAAACTTTTCATTTTAATTGTAAGTAGCTAAAACAAAGTGTTTCATGTAAACAATCTAATTTAAATTTTTAAAAACATACAACTTGAGTGGGCCTAATAGTTAAGAACATGTGTTTCCTCTTAAAAGGTCACAAGTTCAAATCCAAAAGGTGGTAGGGTATGTATACCTTACCAGTGAAGAAAAGTATTTTATCTTTAAACTTTATTTATAAAAAACTTTATGCATCACAAGAATGATGGTTATCCTATACCGTACAAACCACATCACCGAAAAAAACCAACTATATTTAAAATTAAAACTGATAATTAAAGTTTTGTATTTTTAAAGTAATCATAATTTGCACCGAATAAACATGTTCATCGCTTGATCACACAGCATCTGCACTTGGGCCATGCACTATTATTACCACAACAATGCGCAGAATTTTTTTAGCATAATTAACTTCATTAACTCAAAACACTCGATTGGGCTCTTCTCTTTTACATTTCTTTTATTTCTAGTTTCTAGAACAACCATTGCTCCAGCACAGAAGCAAATGTATGGCTCTTCCATCTTCGGATATTCTGAATCCTGATTCTATCTTTGCTCATCGCCGTTGAAAATAAAAGAAAAAATTTATTTGAGTCATGGTGTCAGGCACCTCAGAATCATTAGCAGTTCATCAGCTGCCCCATAATGCTCCATTAGAAGAATGCCTGCCCAGCCATAGAAAATACAAATACATAAAAACTTATCCAAAATTACCAAACCCCTCTCATATACTCTGAGACTTGAATAATAAAACAGCCTTCTCTTGACACTTATTCTGCCACTCAGTGCTTATTATCCAGGAGAGGAGCTGTGGCACTCAATGATTATGAACCAAGGTTCCGTTGGACTGCGCATCTGCAGGCAATTCTGCACTCTTCTCTTCAACCCCATTTACGCTTTCTTCAACAGCTAATGGCACAGTTTTAACCTGCCCACAAAAACAGACATTCAGACAAAAGCACATTAGCTTCTCCCAGTTTTCTCAATCTAGGACTGAACAGGCCACGATGACCATAATACCCACATATCCACAAATTAAGTATTTCAACAACACTAACCAGATTTCTGTACTTTAAGCTGTAAAACATTTCCAGATAGCGGCGTGTCTCTCGTCTTTCAAGTTTCGATACATACTTCCAAAAGCCATAAACTCCAGACAGCGTCATTAATCTATCGGCATAAATCTGCCATGTATACCTGCAAAAGATCCACTCCCAACATCAGCTTCGGTCACCTACTCTGCACAATATAGCATTAACCTAAAGACTTGACTGTCACTGCTGTCCCCTCAACAAGGCAACTTACAAAATGCAATGGATAACATTTATTCTTCAATGTGAAGCAGTGGTAAAGCAGACTGATAATTACCAAATAACACAAAAAGCTTGGTTACGATGAGGAGAGAAGGAAATAAGTGCTATGAAATCAGGCCCTGTACTTACTTTTCATAGATACGCTGTAGACCAGCATTAGAGATGTTGTCCCAGTGACTGGGATCTGTCTTGCACTTCTCAAAAAAGTCAGCAATGCGTTCAGTTGCAGAAACCCCATGGTAGGGATCAATATGAAATCCAGACACCCCATCCACAATAATTTCAGCGGGACCGCCATTACATGTTGCGAATGTGGGAAGACCACACGTCATTGCTTCAACAACAGTAAGCCCAAAAGCTTCATAAAGTGCAGGCTAAAACATAACCAAGACACAAAATGGTTACATCAGTGATGGATTCCATTTCAAGATGAATGATAAATAGAGCCTTCACCAAACA
>ML826246.1:17664-41502 GCA_009831015.1 Picea engelmannii
GACCTAACATGATCCATGTAGACTTATTACAATATTAACCCACGCAGGGGTGCGGTAATCCCGCTTACAAAATTTGTGCTGGAGGCAAAAATTGCCTAGTAGAACCAAACTGTCTTCGACATACTAGCATCTGATGATGCATTACTTCATGGCACATGGAATTGACCTCCTAGTTGAATAGGCGGTCAACAACTGCTTTCAATGGAAAACAAGATTATCACAAAGCCCAACAAGGAAATGTCTCCAAAGGATGCGCAACTTCCTTGAGGACCAAACCAAAGATATGAACACACCACTTAACAGAAAATGAAATGCTTAAAGGAAAGCCTCCAAGGGCACAACTATGACTACTTAGTTATCAATCCACAACACATAAGATAAAGTTGCATGAAAGTAAATGAAAGTAAGTTGCTTGCAAGATCAATTAAGTGCCAACCACAAATGATATACCAATGAAAATGTCCCAAGGTTAAAGTGGATTAAGGAGTTGATAAAAGTTGTTAAGTGAAAATTGGGTCCTAACTAAGTGTCAACCCCAATAATCTCCCCACTTGTACCAAGTAGTTGTTGGGTGCTTAAGAAGTATGGCAACAAGGCCTACCCTAGCTCTACAGGTCAACCCAAGGGAAAAAAGTACTCCCGGAAAGGACGTTGAGTGCCACGAGACCGTCCTCGGTCTATCACCTTCCGTTGCTTCCTTTAGTCCTCGTTTAAATGGCAAAGTTGGGTCAGTAATAGGTGTCCTATTAAGTCTAATTGATTTTATGCCTATGGACTAGGTTAATTTAAGTTAAAAAGTGTGTTAAGGCAAGATATTGCTTGCCAAAAACTGTGTATTTGCACCAAAACCGAAATTTAACTGTTTTCCAATAGTGAAGTTCTAAACCATGGGATAAAGCTTGAAAGGAATGTAAAGAACTTGCAAAATTGCAGAAATGAAAAGTAGATTGTCTTACACCAGTCACATGCCCATATTACTTGCAAAAGAAAAGATAAGTGCTTGAGAAATGAAACTTGAAAGTGAAAAGAGATTAAAGCATAAGATTGATCCTATGCCTCCATGGGCCTAAGCTAGCATTAGTATGTGTAATATCTACTTCTAGATAATTTTAATCCATTGAGCATAAACACACTATAAATAAATCACTAAGTTAGCCATACGATTTTGGGGGTTGGCTAGGCCATCTTCACTCCAAGGTGTAGGCAACAAAAGAATGTAAATGATTTGCAATAAAGAAATTAAACTAGACAAAACCACTTACAATGGCACAAGGTGGAGGCAAGCCTTCCTATTTTGTGCCAAAGAGGGTTGGAAAGAAAATAATGAAATACAAAACTAAAGCAACCTAGCCACACAACCTTGTCCTAATGACAAGTGAGGCAAACAAAATAAAAATTGCATAAATTTAAATGATGATCCTAGTCTTACGATTTTGGGGGTTGGCTTAGCCAAACTCACACCAAGATGTAGGCAATAAAACTAAAATACAATAACAGAAAATTAAATGCAAGAATGCAAGCCACTTGGAGACCTCCTTTGGGCTTGCTACAATGCTAAAAAGATGAGAGAAAGGTTGGGTGTTGTTACCCAACCAAGGGATGACTTCTTTGTGTGTTTTATGGTTGAAATTTAACAGCACTTCCCCTTGATCTGGCGAGAACCTGCAAAAAACAGCAAGCTATTGCTTGTTGGAAATGTTGCAAAACACACAACAATGTTAAGAAAATTTATGTTTTTACACAGAAATTTTCTGCATAAAAATTTCAGCAAGTTGAATATATAAAATGACCTATCCTAGAGTGTTAGCAATACCAAAATATGAAGGTGAAAGAGCAGAAAATAGAAGGATAAAAGCTAAGAGGTTCAAGAAGGCTATGAAAGCTAGCCTTACAAGCCCTTGAGATAACCTGCAACTATTGAAGCAAACCATGAGATAGGAGCAAAATGTGAGTGAAATAGACAAATAACATAAACTAATTTATATCATCAACTATTTGACTCACTTAGATCAGCAACTACACTATTGCAAAACCTACCCAAGCAAACTAATTCACTTCGAAAAACTACTCAATATCTCATAAAATGCATCAAAGAAACAATATCACCTCAAATAAATGGAAGCACCAAGACAAATCTGTGTTGCTTCAAAGCCCTCCAAAGCCTTTTTCATTAACCAACTAGGAAGTTGCAACAACTAATTGCTACAAGTTCCTCTCCAAAAGAAAACAAGAGTGAGTGAAAGCAAGATGGAAAGATGAGAGGAGTGAGACAAGAATTTGGTAGCATAACAATAGCTCAAGAGATGGTGAAGAAATGAGGGTGAGAGGGCCTTCATTTATACTTGGAAAGGCAAAGTGACCCTACTTGGATGAGATCCAAGTGTCAAACACCAAGTCAATGAGAGAATCCCAAGGAGAGGGGCGCACCACTTAGGGTTTTGACAAGGATTGATGAGGTGGAAAGGATGAGAGGGAGTATGGCATATCCAAATAGTGAGGTGGAAGGCTAGGAAGGGCGCACCCATGGAGAGAGGGGCCCACACCACATAAAAATGAATTTTCAAAGGTTTCCACAAGAGGAGGGGCACAAATCCCCTAGGGAGGGCGAACTTGATGAAGTGAGAAATGAGTGAGGGGGGTGTGTAAAGGTTAGAAAGGGGTTTGGGTAGGCTAGGAATATGTTTACTCATCATCTCCCACCTTTACTTTACTCATTTAGCTCATAATTACAAAAAATGACATTTTTACTATGTCATGACTAGCAATTAAAATTGTTGTTTTGACTGACTTGGACTCCCTATGGACAAACACCTAGAAAAAGTTGTCCAATTGAGCTGAAACTTGGTCCAAGGGTGTAGGGGGTCTCATTCCATTTCTTTTGAGTACAAGTACCCCTAGCAAAAGCCCAAGGACCTAGTTTTTACATTTTTTATCAAAAATAATTAAAATTACCCTACCTTAGGCAATTTTAATAAATTAAAAAATAAACTATCTAGACTCGACGGAATTCCGCACAACTTTGAGAGATGTCTTACATGGTCATTTACATCATTCCTAAATACTAGCTACCAGAGGACGAAACCATTAGAACGCCTTTCACCACTATGGAGGAATTATTGTGGGAGTGAAAAACTCAAGGGAAATTAATAAGGTTGGTTAGGCGAAATTAATAACCTAAGGAAAAAAAACACTAAGTGAAAGGGACTCCTCTAATGATGAAGTCCTAAGGTAACTGACCTAACTATGATCCAAGCAGACCTATTACATTATTATCCCATGCAGGGGAGCGGAAATTCCAATTACAAAAATACATGTTGAAGGCCAAAAATGCCATGTAGAACCAGGAAGTCTCTAACTTGGTAACATCTGATGATGCGTATCTTCATGGTACATGGAAATGACCACCTGGTTGAATAGGCGGTCAACAGAGCTCACAAAGATACCCTCTAAGAAAGAAAAGTTAATAAAATCCATAGAGGGTCCTAAGGAAAAAAGAATAAAAATGCATGGAACCATGTGAAGATGCCCCTATTATATTGCAAACTATGGATCAGAATAAGGGAAATGGAAGCATTCAACCTTTCTACATCTCTTTATTGGTTAATAATTGTTTTCTTCATAATTGCATGTTAGATTCAAGCGTTTCATCAAATGTCATGACTTAGAAAATCATGGAACAATTAAACTTGGAGATCTCAAGACCTTACCACAATGTTTGTGCCATGGATTCAAGAGAAAACAAGGTCCATGGACTAATTAAGGATCTTCAAGTACACCTAACAGTCTACCCAGATATATCAGTATTAATGGATGTTGTTGTCATAGATATGCCAGATGCATGGGGTATGCTCTTGTCTTGAAAGTGGGGTGCAAGTTTGGGGGAAAGTCTTCAAATGGATTTATCATATGCTACCATCCTAACTTGTGATAACACTTTTGTCAGACTTAATAGAGAGCAGGAAAGGAGGTACCATGTAGAAGATCCCAAAGAACCTATGAATAAACTTATTTATGAATTAGAAGATCTTGGGAACCATGCAATATTGACCAACTTTTTAGCACCCATTAAAGAAGAGTTTAAGGAAGAATGAGTTGATGAGGTCTGGGAAACCATGGATTCCTTTGATGGTTTGTTTCTGGAGGAAGTACCAAGAGTTGATGACATAAACCTCGATGAAGCATATTTAGAATCAAGAACTGGGTCAAATGTGTCAGTTTTGTCAACAGTGTCGGCTTCAACTTTTTAGTTATCAAATGAGTTAGTGAATGGTCGGGATGAAATAGAAGCAATTTTTGGGCCATCCATTCCAATTAACCTAGAGCCTTGGCATATCTTCGGTGATGACGAGAAGATCTGCGACGGGCATGACAAGTACAAAAAGAAAAAAGAAATAGAAAACCCTGGTGATCACATAGAAATGAATGTTGAATCAGATCGAGATCCCAAGATAAAAATTGGAAAAAGTACTTCAAGAAAAAGAAGAAAAAATTTAATAAATCTTGTAAAGGATCAGAGGGATGATGTTGCCTTTACTCATGATGAATTTAAAGCTTATAATGAAGATATCATTCAACATACCATCCCTATTAAGGAGTATGCCGATCCATTCAGGGAAAAGTTAAGAAAGATAAATCATCAGTTATTCCCCATGGCACATAAGAAAATTAACAAGATAGTATTTGGAGAAAGATTGATCAGATGGTTGTGCTGGATGAAAACTAGAAGAAAAGCATTTCATCAAAATTTCAGAAGTCAAGGTGAAGTACAGAGGTCCTTTGACAACTCATCTCAGTCAGTTGGACGACGTAAAGCTAAATCTGCTAGTGAATGGGAAGCTCCTCAGTTGGTATTTAGTGGTAACATCTGATGCCCAAGGGGCATCCATTGTAAAATAGTTTGACTCTAACCCTTCTCCTTTGTATTTTTACTTCTTTCTTGTATTTTACCGCATTTCATTTTCTTCATTTCAACATTATTTTTGTATATTATATATGTGTAACTTGTATTTTAATTGATGGTTTCTATATATTTCATGTGCCACTGATATTCTTTTGGCGAGACATTTGTTTATGTTGCAGATCACAAATTTTGGTGTTCTCGAGACTCGCATGCTTTCCAAAGATCAAGCACACGTCCTCATATGGAGCCAATTGTTACCTTCCTAGTTGCACTAGACAGGACTAAAGATGATCCACAAAGATTAAACAAGGCACTTGTCCAAATCCAGAGCTCGAAAGTCCAGTGGGGCCTTATGGCCCCTTCAAAATTTTCTTCTTCTTCTTTCTTTTATGCATGTTCCATACACCCATGGGGGAATTGTAATAAAATGAGCTAGCATGAGGTCTCTATTATGTAAAAGACTTAGCTCCCTAAGACTTGGTCATCAATGCATACTCTAGAGTTTTTTTTTCACTTGTTAATTATATCTTGCTTTTTAGCAATTTATAATTTTCTAAGTTTTTTCACTCACTTCTTCCAAAGCTGGAGTGTGTACTAATGGTTAGGCCTTAGTGTGTTCTGTCTGAGTCTAATGTCTAGTGTATATTACCATGTTAGTCGTTTATCTAGAGTCTTATTGACATGCATTAGGTCATGCCATCGCCCGAGCTAGCAGTCCTACAAGGTCTTATACTGCTATGGGAGTTGTTGTCGCCTTATACACACCTCGGGTAACATGGAAGAAATCTTCAATCCACTAGGTGTGTCCTTGGGGGAAAGTCTCGAGTCAAGGTACTGTCAACTGATCCTCAACTCCTTCGTCTAGGTCAATTCCTAGTGAAGCCAAGGGGGGTAATCCCTAATAAAAGAATCTAAGGCTCAAACTAAATATAAGCACAATTATTATTCTAGGAGTTTATTGAAAATAAGAGCAAGATACAAGTAACTCTAGAATAGCAGCATATATGACACATCAAAGGAAATTTGCTTATGCTAGAAAAAATAAAGGATTCAAGATACTCGCATATTCATGATATAACTTGAAAAGAAAATACAAGTGCTTGGAAGGAAATTGAAAAAAAAATGTTGAATGTAGACTAGTGCCAATAATGTAAAGGTTGCAAGATGTAAGTAATGTAAGTAATGCTGCCAAAATAGAGATTGTATTGTAAGTGCTCTTGTAAATTTTATTAAGAGTTTCGTTAGGTGGAGTGACTATTGTGAGTGCAAGTCACTATGTGATATGTGTGCAAAGTGATGACCAGAAAATAAATCTAATCTAGGTGTGGCCTCTTAGAGGCTATCCCTCGGATTGGATGTTGAACTATGTGTAAGTCCAACAGGGAGGATATTCCTCTTACTTCACACAAAAATTCAAGAGAATGTTGGAAGCCCAACACAGGGAAAACTAAGTTCTGAGAAGGCTTGTCTGACTTCACACACAAACTCTCTGCAATTTCCAACTGAACAATAGCAACCAAAAGATTGTCCTATTAAACTACTATACACTGACCAACCCCCGTTCTGTATGAAACTTACTTCCAAAGATCGAGACTAAGCTCACAGTGGAAGGGTCAAGAACAATACTAGGGGGGGCTGAGGGGATGGTTTATTTTCCAACTTGAAATACTGAAAATAAATTGCAGAAATTGAAACTAATCTAGAAATTGAAATTTACTCTACCAAATGAAATCTAACTATGCTAATCTAAGAAATTGAAATCTATTCTAAATGTTTTGTGGTGCTTGTGATTGATTTTATGGTTGATTTAACTTCTTTAAGGTGATAATTGAGAGCATAAGTAAAATAGACCAAAATGAGCAAACACACAACAAGACACGAATCCCCAGGGGGGATTGAAGAGTGGGCACTATGTTTCCCACTAATTTTATTAATGAGGTTACAATTTTTTTTGGGAAATGTTTGTGGCCTCTTATAGGAACAAGACCACTAAGCTTACAAGTTTTCAGAAGTGTTTATGAAGAAAGATAGGTGCTTTCGCGGTCCTGGATGGTCCAAATCCGCCAAATTTTGGCAGTCTCCCCTTGGTTGTCCGCAAACTTGCAAAAAACAGAAAGGTAATATAGGCAAAATCTTTCGATCTCGGTCAATTCTCTACCTCTTTATCTATTGGGAGTCAAAAACAACCAAAAAATGGATTGGAAAACCCTGCAAAAAGTTGTTAGAAGATGTACAAAAAAATTGTCAAAATTTACTAAGTAAAACCTATGCTAAACTAACCAAAATGAACTAAGGAAAACAAACTAGAAAGCTTGCCTCCTTAGGGTCTTTGATTTCCATTTTAGAACATCAAATTAAAGGCACTTGAATTTTCCAAATATAAAGATAAAGCTCTTGAAAATGTTCTATTACCAGCCTTTAAATGGTACTATGAAAATGATTTGCAAAAGGAAACGTTATATGCTAGATCTAGCTCTAAAGATGGAAAATTGAAAGTGCAAAATTAGATCTAGTTTATCTTATGCATGCAAACTTAGATGTTAAATATTTGAAATGAAAATTAGATCTAAACGCTTGCATGCAACCAAGTAACCAAAAGAAAGTAGAGTTTTCTTGAGAGTGAGAAAGGAAGCATCGTGTAGCCTTGGAACCCTTGGCAATGGGGTCTTTAGATGAATTAAGGAGGGACTAAGTCTTTAAATCCTTGAAGTTGTGGAAGAGACAACCAAGTTCCACCACCACTCCAAGCTATGAGAACCTGTAAGCTTTAAAATCTTTGCAATAAAATTGTTAACAAAAATTGGTGTCACCTACAAAAGAGACTTGAAAAGTAGATTAGTCAACCGAAACATGGATACAAATCAAAATCTCTAAATATAAATGAACGATGGGATTTAACAACAAGCTAGATAAAATCATATCCTATAGAGTGACAACACCCTACAAAGGCTAATCAACAAATTTAAAGGAAGAAATTAGGCAGGTATTACCTCATAGATTAAACACAAATGACGTCAAGCATCCACACACATGAATAACACACCTTCTTGACCTCCAAAGTCTTTTTATTCCAAATGAAAGTATTACAATAGTATACAACCACAAGCAAGACTCCCCAACTACAAATAGTTTGCAAATGGGAGAAAGTGCTTGTATAAATAGTTCCATGGGTGAAGATCCCAAGAGAGAGGGGTGCACCACATGGAGGAGATAGATGAGACATGTGTATGGTATGGGCTGCCACATAATTCAAAGTTCCAATAAATCGACATATGTGAGTTAGAGAGAGAGGGGAGGGCACCACCTCGTAAGAGGTAGGCATCCCTCCTGATGAGGGCACCACGTCTCCTCAAGGGGGGCACACCTCTTCTTTGACAAAGCATCCAAACTCATGTGGGCTGCCACATCACTCTTGTGAACTCCCAATGAAGTCATCCTTAAGTGCCACTCACTCCCAATCAAGCTCAAATAACTCCAAACATGCCAAAACATGTTTACGGCATGTTTCCTTGATAATAGGGATGCTGATTTTTTCCTTTTTTATGTCTTTTATTTGACATTTTTGAGAGAAAATGACTTTAAGTGATTAAATAATCATTATTTTCCCTCGAAAGGGTAATATTTAGGTAAAGTGGGTATTCTAAGTGTGAAAACGAATACGCCCATGGCATATAAATCCTCCTGGTACTACTTTTTCAACTTATTCATCAATTACAATTAAAATATCTTGATTTGGTGAAAAAAATTATTTTTGTAGAAAACATTAAAAAACCTAGGGGGGACTTAGCGCATTTCCATGAGACTCTAGGAGGATGCTTAGTATGGTAATATACATTAGACTCTTGAATGTCACCACAAGACATATCATTTTCTTTGTTTAAGCCAAACTCCTACGCTAAGAGGCTTTGGGAGACTTTCTGCTAAGTAACACTTCACCACAAAAATATCAAGACCAGTTCCTAAACAAAGTATGCTAGGTGAAGGTAGGAGTTAATTGTTTCTATGCTTGCTGAAAAAAAAACATTTGCAGAGAATAAAGATACCAAAAAACAAGCTAACTTACCCTCAATCTCAAAAATAATGAACAAATAAAGTACAAGAAAGAGGGGTAAACGTTCTTACCACTTTCTGGATGATTTGCTAAGTGAATACCTTGATTAAAGTGGCCGGAAATGAGAGTTTTCCTCGTTGTCCTGTTATTTCAAATCTGCAAAACAGAATAAAACGCAGAAAACAACAAGAAAAGTGGTCTTTTGAGGCCTCCCACAAGTGCAAAAATGCAATAGATCACTATATATGTGGGTAAGAAGGGTAGGCCAACAAAGTATAAGTCTTTACTAATCCCTGTTATCCCTATTTTGTGGATAACTAAGGAAATTATGTCTCGAGGCCCTCAGGTTGCAGATATAGAGTGTCGAGAGACTACATGACCAGTAGTATCCTTTTGCACAGATGGAGACCCTCCTCACCACCACAAATGGTCGCAAATTTCCAGATGGTATCCACCAAATCAGTTGGCTTCCGGAAAGCAGTCAGCCTTGCTCCATGAGGTACAAGTCAGTATTATGGTAAGCATCATTTCAATATTTAAGCCATTTGAGTAAGTTGTATCTTAGATTGCTCTAGATTTCATGATGTATGCTTGGACATTATGCCTCTTGCCCTGCTTCACCTTGGTGGTTGACACTGTGCCCTAGTGGTCTTCCTTGGGGATGGGTTTGCTACTAGGAACTCCCTTGAAGAGCCATTGTAACGTTCCCAACCATACTTACCACTTTCCATCACTATTCCCCCCCATTTCCTTATCTCTTAGGATTTTAGGGTGTATTGACCCAAGAAGGAGTTGTCCCCCATTCTATGAGAAGAAAGGGTTAAAGGCCCAGAGGGATTGATGTTGAGTAAAAGATAAAAGCCTATTTATGAACCTGCTAGATGCTTCGCCCAGGGATCACCCAAGAAAACAATGAAATGCTTAACTTTGAGTAAAGGGGGACCCACAATGAAATATGATTTTAAATGGTTAAAAGGTTAGTTGAAGGATAGCAGGCCTCATCACGAGCCAATCTATCACATCCATGAATATCTAGTGGTATGACATTACCATCATCTGGTCACCAAACCAGGGTAATGGCTCTCAGTTGCATGGCTGAGAGAAAGGGGGTCGCATCACGAGCCAGCCTTCTCATCTCCACTAGGTGTTTGTGGGTGACATTGCCATTATCTGGACACCACGCCAGGGCACTGGCCCTCAACCTTTCCTTAAAATTATGAAAGAAAAAGTGCATTGCGGATGAAGGTACCACACACCCTCTACAAAGGAACCCATGAATGAGACACTACGACCTCTTGTATGTCATGATCCATATGCCCATTGAGTCTTGATCCCAACCACCTCACCCACTTTACATGGCTTAGAGAGGGATCTCTTGGAAACTTTCCTTGATCTAGAGCAAAATCTACCCAATAAGACACTTTGTCAACCCTCCATATCCAAGCTTGACAAGTCGCATAATGTCTTTGAGCAATTAATCGTTTGATATAGTGATCTTTGATGCACATGCTTAGGTGGCTCATTTATTGATTGGATTCACTTATCATGATGTTATGACTTGAGATCCTTGGAGGGCATGCTTATTTGTCTTTGCAGGACCTAGTTGGTGGTCAATTTTGGAAGAACAATCCTAGCTTGGACTTCCTTGGGGCTACAAGCCCACAGGTCGGATGCCATGGGTCCACATGCCGGATCACAAAGATGAAGCTTTGAAGACCTAAACGATGATGAGGAAGACATAGCCCACCTCTCATGTGCCAAACGATTTGCCTAAGAGAGGCAAAACGTCAACCTTAGAGGCTTGACGTCTTCTTGGGGGCTAGGGTTGCATGGTGAGACATGGATGAGTGGACGTTTGGGTGAAGGAAGGCCTTGATCGTGGGAGAGAGGACATGGATTGAAAACATGTGGCCTTTGGAGGCCTAGCCATGATGCAACTACCCCACCAACTTGATAAAGAAGACAAAACGTCCCCTAAAGGGAAGATGTCACACCCATTTTAGGGTTTTATTTGTGCAAAAGTGAATTTTAAATAAATTACTTTGTTTAAGGGGGCAAGATTAGGGTTGTTGACCCCTAGTCTTGTGGTTTACCCCTAAATATGTGGACAAGTCACCTTGGTGACACTTTGTATAAATAAGAGATCATAAGATCTCATTTTAACATAACTCTCCCTCTTGTGAGAAGACATTGATCTGAAATTTTCGCTACCTTTGTCAAATTATGTCTTTTATGCTCTTATTTATGGCTATTGTTTGGTGAATGGTTGATGGAAGTCTTAGCATTTTCCTTGAGATTGGTATGGTCTTTCACTTTCATGTTATCATTTGTTTCAAGTCAAGGTTATTGTGCTAGGAGCTAGGTGGGAAGTACAAGGGCATACACCCCCACCATAGTTTTCATAGTTTTATGCTTCATATTATTGGTTAAAGGGTTTGCTAAGAGAAGCATAAGCGCATACACCCTATTAACTTAAACCCTACCTAGAGAAACTTGCCTTGAGGAGTAAGAGGGTTTACACCCTTAAGGAGGTAGCTTCTCTAAGCTCTTTCTTTGCATGACCCCATTAACCCAATTATTAAGAGAACTAGGCATTTATTATTGCATTGGAGAAACAAAATTGTTGCCTTGGTAAACGCGATTTCTTCAAGTTTTAAATCTTTCTCTTTTGGATAGTGATATTGATGCCTTGGAGATTCTTTCCTCCCTTAGGACGTCTCCTTTCTCCCACAAATTCTCATTGATGTACTAATTTGTTTCCTACAGCCATTAGGCTACAGAAAACCCTAACCCTAAACGCTAATAACTCACAAACTAAGCCTAGACTCAGGCTAAAAGTTTGCCCTCATAATCTACTTGCTATAGTGCACTTTTTGGGCAAGTTTCATTGGGTAATTTTGCTGCTGTAAAACATTGTATGCTACAGCCATAAGGCTGATAATGTTTACTGCATAAATGATTTATAACAGCCTTGTTTGACTGCTCAAGTTTCATGCTATCCGGTGCAAGCTAGACTAGTCATTGTTGGTTCAAATATTGCATGTTTAACTGAACTTGTAGCACTTTTAAGTTGCAGCCTATGATATCATTTTATTGTTGATGTCTAATATTGTTTGAGTGCTGCAAATTAGGGACAGCAAGCTTAACTTGCTGGTCCACCAACATACTATATGCAAGTGTGGCTTTTCTTGTGTCTCGGGCAGGTACAAAACACTTTTGCAGGTACCCAAAGAATTGGCAACTTTTAAGCCACCCAAAGACGAGTCATCAAAGCCTCCTTTCTCTTTCCATCACTGAGTTCTAGGGGGATACCTGTTTTCCTTCCCTTCCATCCGTCTCGATCCCCTCATGGTCACCGGGATCACCTCCCTAGAGTGACCTAGTCACCCTTGAAGCGCGGGACCTACATCGAGGTGACATTGGGTGTAGTTTCTCATAGTTATATCACTTGCTTTTGTGGTTGGGTCGGGCTTTTTCCAACCTACAACATGTGCCATAACATTTTGGTGTCGTTGTCGAGGAGGATTTTGAATCCTCTTCGGAACCCTAACGACACTTTGGCAAGCTATCCCAAAGTCTTTCCCCTAGCTTGCCTAGCGACTCCACCCAAGGGACGTTCCCTTTCCACCTTTCTTGATAAGCTCTTCTTGAAGCTCATCTGGCGACTCCACCTTCCACGAACCCACCTTTCCTTTTTTCCCCCTTTCCATCCTTTGATGAGCATTAGTCTTATCTGGGGACTCCATTGAGGCTTTACCCTAAGTGATGGAACCATGGCCTCACGAGACTTACCATAGGCGTTCCATAATGTGTATCCTTCTCTTGATGTTCAGAATGTCCCTAGATATCCAAATCATTGCTCTACAGAGTGGAGGGGAAATTTCCCTAAATTTGACAATGATCCAACTCTAGCAGTCACCCATGTCGTGAATTATATGAAGTATGCTTCGAGCTTAAATATGCTACATGAAGATGTGTTGATGAAAATTTTTGTGTCTTCACTGGAATCAAGTCAAAAAGATTGGCTTGCACACTCATGTGATCCGAAGAGTATCCCTTCTTCTACAAAGCTCATTGAAGAATTTCTCAGGCATTATCGACAAGCTACTCAAAGTTTGCAAGATGTTTTCCAAGAGCTCAAACACACTCTTTGCAAAGAAGGTTTTCCGATTGATGATGAGACAATAGATGAAGAAGTGCTTGAAGGACAAACATGTGAAGAAAATTACCAAGCACATCCCGAAGAAGTTTATCATGTTGAAGATCTAGACAAGGCATTTGATGAAGATGAAGCATCTTCCCTTCCGCTTGATGAGGGCATCCAGACCTCTAATTCTCCTGCACATTAAGAAGAGAACATGATGAGTTATAATTCTTTTGAAAACTTTGATGATGCTTTGTTCCATGACTGTGGAAATGAAGAAAGTTGCCAAAGGGGTCTCAATGAACTTTCTCTTGCAAAAGGCCTAACGAGACATTGTTAGCTACTGTCCCTTTTGAAGAAGATGAAGTTGTCTAGTCTTGTGAAGAAGCAATCAGCTTCTATGATGTAGATGGAATCATGGAACAACCCCCAGATATAGTTGACGATCACATTGATGATTTCATACAGACTGGGAGATGCAAATGGGATTTGGGTTGTTTCATTTTTTAAGAAGATCCTATCTACGACATTGAAGGCACATCTCGGATAAAGGATACATAAAGCATTTCTTCAGAGGACTTCTTTTTACAGCCAGATGGTCCATATATGTGCCAACCTGATGATATGGTTACAGATTTGTTCCATCCATTCGAGGATAACCTGACGCAGCATTTTTAGGATAATTTTCAACCACCATACTCAGATTTTGATAGACACCAGGTCATGGCCTGCCCAAAGCACTCTGAGGTCCATACTACCAAATGGAAGTACTTTCATGTTGATACTTTGGGCAAGGATTTGTAGACAAAGAAGAGACGTTTGTTGAGTCCAACGAAGGGGTTTCTCTCTGAGGTTGTGCCTTACCTCGTTTCCTCTTATTTGGGAAATCATAGGGTTTTCTTGGGATTTCTTGTCCTTTCTCAGCCTTCAGAGAGCAATGATCTTCTAAGTGAAGATGAAGACGAACCATCGTCTATGTATAGTAACCGCCTTCAGAGATGGATTGATCACGCTTGTGGCTGCACATTCAAGCGGGATCATCAGGCTGATGGTTTCTCTTTCCAACAGAATTTCCTCCCTCCCACCCATCCCCGTGAGTTTAATTTCATGATCGATTATATGTGTGTTTATACTCATGATTATTATGTGCTTGACATATCTTTGTTGTATTACATGATTAAGCACAGAGGGAGATACTTTGATGAGTTGACCAGCTGGTTGCACTGGTTGTATGATTTCACCTGACATCACTCATCACCTTATCTTCAAGGCCCCAAGGCCCCAGGTAAGTAGGTAAGTCATTTTGATTCCCTGTATTTTCATCTTGATTGCTCATACTAGTTTAGATGCATTTCATTTTCATTTTTCTCTACTTGCATATTGATTTCATGCTTAGCTTAGAAATTTTTGAAAAAATGTCAAAATTTTTCTTTTCTAGTTTAGTTTTCATTGTGGATTTATATATATATATATATATATATATGGATGAAGGGTGATAGGACCACCCTAGATGCTCTGATCCCTTTGTCTGAGTTTTTAGCAGGCACGGGTCTACCAAGAGATGTTGTGGTTCTCATGCACTCTACAACGATCACATGTCCCCAAGTAGGAGCCAGATGTTATACCCATTTTGTGGATAACTAGGGAGATTATGTCTCGAGGCCCTCAAGTTGTAGATATGGAGTGTCGAGAGACTACATGACCAGCAGTATCCTTTTGCACAGATGAAGACCCTCTTAACCACCACAGATGGTCGCATATTTCCAGATGGCATCCACCAAATCAGTTGGCTTCCGGAAGGCAGTGGGCCTTGTTCCATGATGTACAAGTCAGTATTATGGTAAGCATCATTTCAATATTTAATCCATTTGAGTATGTTGTATCTTAGATTTCTCTAGATTTCATGATATATGCTTGGACATTATGCCTTTTTTCCTGCTTCACCTTGGTGGTTGACATTGCGCCCTAGTAAGTGGTCTTCCTTGGGGATGGGTTTGCTACTGGGAACTCCCTTGAAGAGCCATTGTATCGTTATCGACCATACTTACCACTTTCCATCACTATTCCCCCCATTTCATTATCTCTTGGGATTTTAGGGTGTGTTGACCCAAGAAGGGGTTGTCCCCCATTCTATGGGAAGAACGGGTTGAAGGCCCAAAGGAATTGATGTTGGGTAAAAGATAAAAGCCTATGTATGAATCTTCTAGATGCTTCACCCAGGGATCACCAAAGAAAGCAGTGAAACGCTTATCTTTGAGTAAAGGGGGACCCACAATGAGATATGATTTAAAATGCTTAAAAGGTTAGTTGAAGGATAGGAGGTCTCATCACGAGCCAATCTATCACGTCCATGAATATCTAGTGGTATGACATTACCATCATTTGGTCACCAAACCAGGGTAATGGCTCTCAGTTGCATAACTGAGAGAAAGGGGGTCTCATCATGAGCCAGCCTTCTCATATCCATTAGGTGTTTGTGGGTGACATTGCCATTATCTGGACACCACGCCAAGGCACTGGCCTTCAACCTTTCCTTAAAATTATGAAAGAATAAAAGAATGGCAAATAATGGGCTTGGAAAAAGTGCATTGCGGACGAAGGTACCACACACCCTCTACAAAAGCACCCATGAATGAGACACTACGACCTCCTGTATGTCATGAGCCCTATGCCCATTGAGTCTTGATCCCAACCACTTCACCCACTTTACATGGCTTAGAGAGGGATCTCTTGGAAACTTTCCTTGACCTAGGGCAAGATCTACCCAATAGGACACCTCGTCGACCCTCCATATCCAAGCTTAACAAGTCACATAATGTCTTTGAGCAATTAATTGTTTGATATAGTGATCTTTGATGCACATGCTTAGGTGGCTCATTTATTGATTGGATTTAATTATCATGATGTTATTACTTGAGATCCTTGGAGGGTGTGTTTATTTGTCTTTGCAGGACCTAGTTGGTGGACAATTTTGGAAGAACAAGCCTAGCTTGGGCTTCCTTGGGGTTGCAAGCCCACATGTTGGATGTCATGGGTCCACATGTCGGATCACAAAGATGAAGCTTTGAAGACCTAGGCGATGATGTGGAAGACCTAGCCCACCCCTCATGTGCCAAACAATTTTCCTAGGAGAGGCAAAATGTTACCCTTAGAGGCTTGACGTCTTCTTGGGGGCTAGGCTTGGGTGGTGAGACATGGATGAGTGGACTTTTGGGTGAAGGAAGGCCTTGATCGTGGGAGAGAGGACATGGATTGAAAACATGTGGTCGTTGGAGGCCTAGCCATGATGCAACTACCCCAACGACTTGATCAGACAAAACGTCCCCTAAATGGAAGACGTCACACCCATTTTAGGGTTTTATTTGTGCAAAAGTAAATTTTAAATAAATTACTTTGTTAAGGGGGCAAGATTAGGGTTGTTGACCCCCAGTCTTGTGGTTTACCCCTAAATATGTGGACAAGTCACCTTGGTGACATTTTGTATAAATAAGAGATTATAAGATCTCATTTTATCATAACTCTCCCTCTTGTGAAAAGACATTGATCTGAAATTTTCGCTACCTTTGGCAAATTATGTCTTTTATGCTCTTGTTTATGTCTATCTTTTGGTGAATGGTTGATGGAAGTGTAGCGCTAGCCTTGGAAGGCTTATCTTTTGCTCTTATGGTGGATTGTCTTAGCATTTTCCTTGAAATTGTATGGTCTTTCACTTTCATGCTATCATTTGTTTCAAGTCAAGATTATTGTGCTAGGAGCTAGGTGGGAAGTATAAGAGAATACACCCCCACCATAGTCTTCATCATTTTATGCATCATATTATTGGTTAAACAAGGGTTTGCTAAGAGAAGTATAAGGGCATACGCCCTCTTAGCTTAAACCCTAACTAGAGAAATGTGTCTTGGGGAGTAAGAGGGTTTACACCCCCAAGGAGGTAGTTTCTCTAAGCTCTTTCTTTGCATGACCCCATTAACCCAATTGTTAAGAGCACTAGTCATTTATTATTGCATTGGAGAAACAAAATTGCTGCCTTGGTGAACATGATTTGTTCAAGTTTTAAATCTTTCTCTTTTGGATAGTGATCTTGATGCGTTGGGGATTCTTTCCTCCCTTAGGGCATCCCCTTTCTCCCACAAATTCTCATTTCTGTACTAATTTGTTTCCTACAGCGATTAGGCTGCAGAAAACCCTAACCCTAAATGCTAATAACTCACAAACTAACCCTAGGCTCAGGCTAAAAGTTGTCCCTCGTAATCTACTTGCTATAGCGCACTTTTTGGGCAAGTTTCATTGGGTAATTTTGCTGCTGTAATACATTGTATGCTACAGCCATAAGGCTGATAATGTTGACTGCAGAAATGATTTATAATAGCCTTGTTTGACTGCTCAAGTTTCATGCTATTCGGTGCAAGCTAAACTAGTCATTGTTGGTTCAAATATTGCATGTTTAACTGAACTTGTAGCACTTTTAAGTTGCAGCCTCTGATATCGTTTTATTGCTGATGTCTAATATTGTTTGAGTGCTGCAAATTAGGGACAGCAAACTTAACTTGCTGGTCCACCTAACATACTATATGCAAGTGTGGCTTTTCTTGTGTCTCGAGCAAGTACAAAACACTTTTGCAGGTACCCAAAGAATTGGCAACTTTTAAACCACCCGGAGACGAGTCATCAAAGCCTCATTTCTCTTTCCATCACTGACCTCTAGGGGGATACCTCTTTTCCTTCTCTCCCATCCATCTCAATCCCCCCATGGTCACCGGGATCGCCTCCCTAGAGTGACCTAGTCACCCTTTAGGCGTGGAACCTACATCGAGGTGACATTGGGTGTAGTGTCCCATAGATATAGCACTTGCTTTTGTGGTTGGGTCGAGCTTTGCACAACCTACAACTTGTGCGATAACAAGCCATAGAGCCTTCAAGTCTGCCGTAAAATTAATTTCCAGCAAGCTGGAAATAACTTTTGCAGAATTGGGGTTCAAATCCCCCTAGGGTCAAAACCCAAAATTAACTACAGCCAATAAAATTGATCAATCTGAGCGCACACACTTGTCTGACAAGTGTCCTTATGGATGCTAGCACACTTATATTTATACAATATGAAGCTCCAAAAATGGAGTGACCAGTTCCTATTATTTTGCAAATAAGTTAAACAAACTTAACATCCTATTGTCCATTGATTTGCCCAAGTATACGTTGTTACACATCAGCTAATAAGATATTACTCCCTCCCAGATTCCATGGGTTGAATAGGTTAAACCGTTTTATGCAAGTGTTGTATCTTATCTTGGGAACTAGCACATGCTGGAACTTTGTGGCTGAGTATGCTAATTTGAATGAATTCCTTAATTCAGATATATCTTTGTCCCTTTATATTTATGTTGAGTATGTTGATTGCATTAATCCCTTAATTCATCTCTATGTGGAGTATTGCAACCTTGTAGGCTCGTGGCATATGCTGAAAGTATATAGATTTCCCCTTTTTGCTGATATATCTTCTTAAAATACCCACATTGCAGTTGCAATTCTTCATATACCTGGAATACTTGGACTTTTACGAACATGGTCAGCTTTATTTAATATCACACGATAATAATTCAAATTTTCTTTTAAAAACTCACACTAAATCTTAACCATAAAAAGAAATCAAGATAATTATGTGGCAAATTAAATAATACCTTGCAAAAGATAAGATAATGTAGAAGATGGGTTCCTAGCAAGTATAAGGAGGCGAAAATGTACATGTATTATGGGTTTTTAATGTCCTTAGCTAGGTTGGACCAAGATTCTCCCAAAAACCCCTGTCAGTTTTCTGCTTTCTATCAGTTTGATATTTCGTCAAACACTTTGAAGAAACACCCCAACTCATTGTTTTAACCCCTTTCTTCTTGTTGTTATATTTTGAGTGTGTTCTGGTTTAGGATTTATGACAAACACTTTGATGTCATGTTTTCAACCCCACTGTTATACCCTTTTCTCTGGCCGCTGTAGCAGAATGAATGTAATCCGTGTTCAGTGTTTTGTCAAACACTTGGGGATCTTACTCCAAACACCTAAGATAAACCTTTGTTGTTGTTGTTATAATTTTATGGACTGCTATTAAATTTGTTTATATGGTAGTTTCAAGGGTTGATTGAGAGTTTGGGTGCCAAATATAGTTTCATAGTGCCATCCATTATCACAATAAAATATCAACAGAAAGAACACATCTAGAACAATAAAACAGCAAGAAGGATACCACAAGATATCTGATTTTTATTTACAATATAGCTGACCTGTTACAGCTGGGAAATGAGGAGATAGAGAACAGGCCCACATAAGAAAAATACTCAGTTAAGAACAGCAGTTATACTCCCACCAAGAATGGAACCCTGATGCAAGAAAATCGATCACATGCAAGGAATTAGTCGACCCTCCTCCTGCAAATATAATCAACACAGCAAAAATATTCGCCCAGCATCCTTTGGTGCACCCTCCACAAAAGTAAAGCGGCCCTGCTCAAGGTATTACAACCACAGCTGATGAAGAACTCGTCCCACAAGTGTACACAGCCACATATAGCAAAGATCGACCCCCTTCTTCACTTGTAATTCGGCCCAGCCACAAAGATTACAATCCAGCATTCAACTCAGCCCTGGATAGCTAGGTTCAACCTCTCCCACTGGCGATTTGGCCCCTCAAGAACATGCAATGCCCTCCTTAATCAAAATATCAATCACTCCACCAAATCTCTATCTCAAACAACCTCCAAAAACTCTGAAAATTGTGTGTATGTCCAGCCAATGAAGAACCAATGAAGAATCTGTGTGATTCTTCCACTAACTAGTCTAGGGTGGATGTCTCACCACCGAAACCAAGTTTGATTAGCTAGGGTGGATCTCTCACCACCAAAACCAATCCAACTAGGGTTTACTCCAAACCCACAAAGGCTCTCAAAGCTCTCTAAGTCAAATCACAATAATCTTCACATAATGTGAGAATATGAGCCCCCATCTTTTATACCCCCTTTCACCTTTTTCCCATCAAGTGACTTTTAATTCATCGTTAATATTTTCACATAAAATCACTTTATTAATAATTAATTCACCTTTTTAACACGGAAAGTGATTAATTCGCCTTTGTGACTTCTCTGGCCACTAAAAGTCACTTTTCATCATCCCATCCTATAGATATTTTCGCTCCAGTTCCAACGAACTATTACACTAAGGTATTTCTCCAAGAAACAAACTTCAAATAGTACCTTTAGTGTAATTAAATAAAATATGCCAAATAATAACCCCATTTTACGGGAATCGTCGGAATGCAACGGAACCAAGAAAAAGTTGTGCAGAAATCATCCTGATGCTAAATAATGGTAAATAAACTAAGTTGGGCCCCATAAAACTCCTCCAAACCTTCTGGGCTCACTGACTGACCTAGTTTCACCCCTCTAACCTGGTTGACTCAAGCCTCTTGAAGTAACTCTAGCCGCATAATAAGGGAATCCAAAAATAGGTACATGACAATCCTCCCTTCCCAAAGATTTTTTGTCCTCAAGCAATGCCATCACAACCTGGTACTCCACAAATTGAACCCAACTGAAACTGGACATGATACAAGGGTCCCAAACTGATCTCCGGAAAGGACCACCATGCTATCGCGACACCACTTTGGTAATAACCATCAAACCAATATGTCTAGTTTGCATCCTCCTCTCCTGGAATCCCACACTGAAATACTTGTAGGGACTGAACTTACCGTCATGAATCATGTCCTGCAAAGGTATCTCCATGAAACCCAAGTCTACAAATCCACTTGTTGTCATCCTTATACACACCTACAAGCGTGGAGAAGTCTCCAACCACTTGGTGTGTCCTTGGAGGCACAAGCCTAAGTCCAAACCCACTTTCACCTCGATTTGGACTTCTTCTATCTAGGCTCACTCCTAGGGAAGCCAAGGGGGGTAGAGCCTACTTAAGTATGTTAAGGTTGATTAAATGATCTAGGAGTTAATTTTAGTTCTCAGGCTAGGGAAACCCAACCCAAATGACAAGCAGTCAATGCAATGAAACTCTTCAATGACAAGCACACCCCTTATTCACTAAACAATGTTAAGGCTAGTGCCTAAAGATAAATAAATGGGGTCAATGAGAGATACAACAAATTACAATTATACAAAAAATAAACAATGCTATGGGATATCCACAATGAGTAAAAGGAATTACTTTGCACTTAACCAATTATGAATGTTATCTACAAATTGGAATACAACATGAAATATATATATATACAATAGAATGAATAACCAAGTGATTATACAACTATATCCAAAAGAATAAAGAATACTTTAACCAAATAAGCAGTGAAACATCAATACATGAAATATCCACAAATAAGAGAGATAACTTGAGGTAACTTGAAATGTAAAGTACTCGAAAGAGAGATTGTGTAACTTTAAAAGTAAACAGCTTTGATAGTAAAATCGCACAATTTGAAAGTGAAGTTACTTTGAAAATGAAAATGATTTGGAAATAAAATACATGGAAAGTAAATAACCTTGAATGCAAAAATGCACAACTTACATAAAAGATAATTGAACTTGAAAGTGCCAAAGTTGTGAATGTCGTAGGTTAATTTTAGAAGATTTTAAGTCTCTTTAGTTAGGGGGATTAGATGTGATAGATACAAGCCTAGACTATGTGTCTACCCCTAACTCTTACCCCTTCAACCAAAAGAATTGTTGGGTGCTCAAGACGAAGGACAAGCAAGGTCCTTCCCTAGCTCCACGGGTCAATCTGGAATGCTTGGGCGCTCAAGTAGGGAGGACACTTAGTGTCGTGAAGCAGTCCCCGACTTCCACCCCCTGTAGCATCCCAAGTCACCCTTTTTGATGGTAAAAGTGATACTAGTTGGGTGCCTAATTAGACTAGATATGATTACTTCCCAAAACAAATAAGTTACTCCCCTAATTAGTCTAGGTGTGGTTACTTTCCAAAGAAAAATCAAATTAAACTAGCCCAACGATGTTGCATGGATTGGCATAGCCAAATCACTTTGCAAGGTGTAGGCACAAATTAATGAATTAAATTACTTGAAATGAAAGTTAACAATGGCCTAGCCACACAACTTTGCCTTAAGGACAAAAGTAGAAAAATAAATGCAAATTAGATGACTAGGCAACCTCACAACAATGGAACAAGGAGGAGGACAAGCCTACCGATTTTGTGCCAAGGTGGGTGAAAAATAAAGAATTAACTTGAATTAAAATACAACTAAGTTAGCCACACAACCTTGCCTCAAGGACAAATGGGGCAAACAAATACATACAAAACAGAAACTAAAAAACAAATCTAGCCTTACGATTTTGCATGGATTGGCATAACCAAATCACTTGGCAAGGTGTAGGCAAACTAAACTAATTTACAATACGGAAATTTGATTTTTGGAAAAGAATGCAAGCCCAAGAGACTCTCTAGGGTTGATTACAAGCTTAGAAAGACATAGAAAGAGAAGGGGTTGATATCCAAACTCAAGGGGGCTCTCTTGAATGCTTTGAGACACGAAATGGGCAACACTTCCCCTTCTTTCTAGAAAAAATCTGCAAAAATCAGCAAGCAATAGCTTGTTGGAAATTGCTGCAAAACACTTGAAAACTTGTGAATTTCTATTAGCAAACAAAACAGAAATTTAAATACAAAATCTAAACATGTATATGAGTTTTTATGGACTATTTCAAAACATAACTATGCTTGGAAATGGATGGAAAAAAACAGAAATTGTAGATTTTATGAGGTCCTAAGAGGCTGCCATCTAAGGTTTGTCCTTGACCTTAGTATGGTTCTAAGTTTCAACTGTGTGGTTGTCTTTTCTTGTTGTTTTTAGGATAGGAAACAGTCACCAAACTTTTTGCTCAATATTTGATGGGTTAAGTGCTTTTTTAAGGTGCCCTTGCAAGTGTTTTCTTTACTCAATGTTAGCACATGCAATATACATTAAAACAAATAACACTACCTCTAGATATTTAACTTTAAAATGTTGATCTACACTTCTAAGCATGCATAAATTTGACACAGGTATTTTTGGTCAACATGACCCTGGATAAAACCCCTCCGGGGAAAACCAGTCTAGAATATATGTCTATAAATGAGGAGAATATATGGTGGAATACAAAAAGTACAAAATATAGATGAACCTGTTACAATAGCAGCTTGTCTCAAGTTGAAATACAAGTCCAAACTGTTATCGAACAGTTTGTAGCTAGGTCAAAAGGCTAAAAGATAGAGGCCAAACTGGCGTAACAGGAACCTACCCCACCCAATGTCACCACGATGGGGAGGTTCTTTCTATTTAGGGAGGTTAGGCCCAGGGGAGACATCCCCGGTAACCTGGAGTTTTGAAGAGGCTAAGGTATAAAGGTCAAAGTGAAATTCCCTCTTCACAGGTCACCACCAAGAGCAGATAGTCCAGCTAAAAAGCCAATAATGAAGTGTAGGCCCAAATGAGAACACCTACTCGAAACAAAGCAACAGCAGACTAATACATGCAGGGTATGATTCAAAAGGTTAGTACTTCATACAACTATCTGATATCAATATATAAGCAATAGATATTGACAAGATCAATATTTATTAATACAACAATGAAATAATATCAATTCATCAATAAATACCAAGATGATGTAGCAATCAGTATGTCCAATCAATCCCTTATTCAATAAATGCTTTAAACCATCATCTAATTGCCTATAAAGAGAACTTGTTGCGTCAA
>ML826246.1:42565-54082 GCA_009831015.1 Picea engelmannii
TTATAATAAATGCAAGAATATAAGACTACAACCATTCAATTAAGAAGTTTTGCAGAAAAAATACTTACATATCATGATGAAATAGCATTGCAAACCCTAGTTGTAAACCTTCCTTCAAGAGAAATGCCAAAAATGCCAAGAAATGTCTTCCTTCAAAAAGTGTGCCTCACTCAAAGAGAACAAATACCTAAGTAGGGCACAAAAATCAGATCTCACTAATGAATGAGTGTTGTGTTATGTCAAAATGAGGATAAAACTCCTCAATATATACTGTACCAATGACCTTTAATTAATTTTAGGTCATAAAAATTAGCCGACAAGGCCTTAAACAAAAATCATATTGTTTTTACATTAAATTGTCAAATTAAAACCCTAACTGAGTTGTAATAAAGGTAAAATCCCCTTCAAGGGAGGCGCTAGCCCCTTTTAGGGCAAATGAGGCATCCAGGAGCAAAACGTTAGCCCCCTAGGGGCTTCTCCAACATGCCACACGTGCCACTGCTGCCCAGTCTGCCTCCAAGAATGACCATGAAGCTAGATGATGTCATCACAAGGATGGGGACGCTCTGAGCCTTCCAAGGCCAACGTTCCACTGAAAAGGGGTCATTCCCCCTAGGCCGGGCTCTGCCAAACTGCTCTAGTGAAACATCCTCTTCTTCTCCGGTGCAAAACCTCGGTCAAACATTGTCCTGTCTCTGCCCCTCTGACAGGGTCTCAACAACCATCTGATGGGCTCTTCAGCCCCATGGAGGTTCGAACTAATCATCTCCCCATGTGTACCGGTGCAAATGGTACCTGTCCGTCGGGCACGGTCCTGCACATCAAAAACTACACCCTCCATGGGCTCATTAGTCACAGGGATCATAGCAATGTTAATCACATTTCATCATTAATATTATCAAACATATGCATAAAAACCCTGATATATCATTCAATAGCTCAAAGACTCTACAAAAAACCTTCAATACAAGGTTGAGAAAAGGGACAAGACACCCTATTGGGCAAGTATCCATAAGGAAAGTAAAGTTTCCAAGGGGTTTCATCCAAGCCATGTAAATGAGGTGATGTGGCTAAGGGATGTCCAGACATACGGGTAGAGTGGGAGCCAGGGATGCATGATATTACCTGTGGGTGCCTTTGTAGAAGGCGAGTTATACCCGTCATGGATGCAATTTTTTCCAAGCCTTTCTTGCCTTTATTCTTTCCTTTATTTGTTTTTTCTTCTTCTTTTTCTTTTTATTCAAGGGCTAACCAGAGGACACTACCTTGGCGTGGTGACCAGAGCTGACAGTGTTACCCACAAGTACTTTGACAGATATGATAAGGCTGGCTCGTGATGAGAGCCCCTTTCCCTTGGCCATGCAACCAAAGGTCGTTGCCCTGGCGTGGTAACCAGATAGTGGCAATGTCATGATGTTAAGTACCCATGAACATAATAGGCTGGCTCGTAATGAGACCCCCTATCCTCTTGATTAGGTCTTGTTTGTTATTTTTTTCGGGTCCCTCTTGTTTCTGGCTGAGAGGCCTTTTATTGCCTTCTCGGGGATCCCTAGGCAAAGCATCTCGAGGTTTTATTTCTAGGCTTTTATCTTTTACCAGCTGCTTTTACCTTCTAGGCCTTTAGCCCCTTCTTCCCACGAGATAAGGTGCAACCCCACAAACAGATCATCCTAATGCCCGGACAAGGGGAATGGGACAGATGAGCGGGAGACAAGATGGAAAAGTTGTGGTATGATGGGAGCAGACGATGACTCTTCAGAAATCCCCCAGTGGCAAACCAAAACCTATGAGTACAAGCTTGCTAGGGTACCCAGTCAATCTCCCCAAGCATGGTCAAGTGGGCCAATGTAAGATCCAAGCAGTGGTCAGAGATAAAAGGGATCAAATGCATACATTTAAAGGTTATAATGATCAAAAGTGACACATACCATGATACCTGGACCAATTACCTCATGGAGCAAGAGCCTTCTCCGATACAAGACCAAGCCGATGGTGATGGATGTTGTTGCTGCTGACAAGACGAATCTGACGAAAAAAGAAAAGGATGGGCCCTCCAGGACCATGCTCAGGACAATCCTGCTCTTGGCACTCCATGTCTAGGACTTGTGGGCCTCAAGACATGATCTCCTAGTTATCCCTAGAAATCGGGGATAATACAAACCAAGCAGGTGCGCCCTAGCATGGTGCGCCCCTCATAAATGTTCCCAAATCCACTGAATCTACTGCAGATGCCAACTGGAAGCTCTGATCGGGAAACCCCTCCACAGTAATCAAGCACTGATGAGTAGCCTTCCTCTGAAACAAACCTCACTGCAATCTGACAGGTGTAAGTCCTCCCCACTGATGATGTGCCCTCCTCCTCAAGTGTTCCCTCCTCAGAACTGGAAGCTCCCCACTAAATAACTGAGACCCAAAGCCTGCTGGCTATCTCCATGGAAGGGAGCACCCAAGCTAGCCTCAACATATGAAACCATTCTCATCCTCTTGCTCCTCCTACTTCTCCTCAAGTGAACAAAACAAGGAATGAGCTATCATTTGCCCTTTGCGCCCTCCTTTAGGAAGCATAAGGAAACCTAGAAGATGGGTGAATGAGATCATCTCATCTCATCCCTAATCAATGGTTGAGATCATCTCAACTAAATCTCAAACCAAAACCCACTTTACTTAAGTTTCCATAGTTTCACTTTATATCTATTAATTCACCCACTTTGTGAATTAATTGTCACTTTAGGCTAAAATGACCAAATTTCACTTTTGACTTAAATCTCCTAAGTCAAAGTGAAATTAGACACAAAGTACATAGTACAAGGTACAAATTACTTCCCTCATGTGTTTAGAAGCTCACAAACACAAGGGGGACCACTTTCCAAGGTACCCAAATCTCAACACTCCCTCTTAACGATGAAAGTGCTCGTAACCACCAATCTCGTCCCTGCAGACGACATGGTTTCCTCGTGGCATATACTCGGTGAGTATGGTTGTACCATGATCATTGAAAGTAGTCTCTGTCACAGATCTGCTCAATCTGTGTGATCTATAAATGGAACTGTCTCTCCACCTATCCAAGATCACCTAGATCTCGGCATCACACCAAAGATCTCCACCTTGGTCTCCCACCAAGGATTTCCACCTACTCTTGGCATCTCACCAAGAGTCACTCTCTTGGCATCTCACCAAGAGTCTCCCCCTCTTGGTATCTCACCAAGAGTCATAAACTTGGCCTCTCTCCAAGTAACTTCCACCTGAAGTGGATGCAGAACCTGATCTGCCCGTCTCAGAAGCTAAGTGAGGCTCAAGCCTCTGTGGTGCCCTGTTGCTCCTCCTCATCAACCTCTGATGCTCTGAAGTTGTAGCACCAACTCTCTGTCTGCTCAGTTGCTCTGAAACTGTAGCTATCCTGGGTGGGCCAGTCACCCACTCTGAAGATGTCCAGCGACACTGAGTCTGATCTCCCTCTGAATCACTGTTGTGAGTCAATCGATCCTCCTCAACTCTGTCTCCCCATCTAATGCTGGATGGTGTAATAGCAAACAATGTGATGTCCCGTTCCCAAGAGTAGGCCAGCAGGGAGTGACTTAGTAGTCTATGTGTTCTCGTAGACTATAGTTAGGCACAAACAGGGAACAAAGGGAGAAATAAGTGTGATTTGGTGGCTAAACGATGAATTGAGCCAAAAAACATAGGAAAAGTCACTTCTGTCTGTTCAGTATATACCAAAGATACTGATTTGGTATCTGTCTGTTCAGTATATATTATTTCTTCTAGCCGATTTCTTCTCTTGGAGGCTAATAACCTAATATAAATTATCTTCTTGAGTCGACAAGTCTTCTAGGGTTATTAGCCAACTCATTAGGGTTTCTTCTTGCTTCCCTGACTATTCTATCCTCGTCAGGTTTACACGTGGAGGTAAATACCTCCTGTAGCTACCATAATATCAACATAAACTAGGGGGTCAACTCCATGTGCCATGATGATATGTGCCTGAAGGTGCTACTAGTTTGAAGACTTTCTAGTTCTACAAGGAATTTTTGGCTTCAGCACATGTTTTTGTAATTGGAATTTCCGCTCCCCTGCGTGGGAATATAATATAATGGGTCTGCATGGATCATAGTTTAGGTCAGTTGCCTAGGACTTTATCATTAAAGGAGTTCCTTTAATCGAGTGTTTTTTTTCCTCAGGTTATTAATTTGGCCTAACCAGCATTATTAATTTCCCTTGAGTTTTTCACTCCCACAATAATCCTCCAAAGTGGTGAAAGGCGCTCTAATGGTCGCGCCCTATGGTAGTCAGTGTCTAGGAATATTGTAAATGACCATGCTAGACATCTTCTAGAGTCTTGCGAAATTCCGTCGATTTTTAATAGTTTTTTTTTTTTAAATTACCCATTTAATGGTAATTTTAATTATTTTTTGATAAAAAATGTAAAAACTGGATCCTTGGGATTTTGATAGGGGTATTTGTGCTCAAAAGAAATGGAATGAGACCACCTACACCCTTGGAGAAAGTTTTAGCTCAATTGGACAAGTTTTGCTAGGTGTTTTTCCATGAAGAGTCTAAGTTAATCTAAGACAACAATTTAATTGTTGGAATTGACAAAGTCAAACTTGTCAAATAATTGTAAATTGAGCAAATTGGTTAGAGAAAGAGTGGGAGAACTTACCCAAACATTTTCCTAACCCATTCCTAGCCTTTTTCAACCCTCACCTCACCCCCTCACCTAGCCATTAAGAAAAAACGTCCCTTTCCCTAGAGAGGTGTGCCCCCCCTTCTAGAAAGTCTCCAAAAAGTAAAAAAAATAAAAAAACAATTAATGGGAGACTTGTTTCATCACTTGGTGTGCCTCCCTAGACCCCACAACTCATCATTTGACTTGTCAAATCCTTCCAACTCATGCCAACTCATTACCAAAACCCTAACATACTAAAACCCTAAAAGTGACTCTTCCTTGATGTTCAATTTAATGCAGCTGCAAGAGCCATTCTCCCTGGAGGATGGCATAAGACCCTAGTTGTGAACTAGGGCCCCCAGTGCACTTCTGGGGTTCTTGGTCTAGGACCAAGTAGTATAAGTCCCTAGATATGTCTAGGGCCCCTAGAGGTACTCTAGAGTACCCATGTCTAAAGCATGGGTTGATCCCTGGTCTTGTATCTTGGTGGATAAGACCCCAGATGTGTTCTAGGGCAACCTGGTCTTCGATCAGGTAGATCTTGGTGTAATACCAAGATATGGTGGTGTGTGATCCTCTTTCTCTCTCTCAGGATGGTCCACAGGACCTAGGAGAGATTATGAAGATGAGCATGACTACATTGACGGATGTAACCCTTATGCAATGATGATAAATTTAATTGGTCACCTTGAGAATCATATGGACATGTGTTGTCACTAAGAAAACCTCTCTGCCTCTCCTAACCCCTTGATTTTTCTTCACCCCTTTTGGTTTTGAGTTTGGGTTTGAGTGGGGCTTGTAATTTTGTTTTTAGGGCTTATTAAGATTAAAATAAAAAATATAAATTAATATGTCATTTTTTAATTATATTTTTATAACCTAGCCCTAGCCTAAAAACTATATATAGAAACCTCTCCCCTCACTTTTACTTACACACTCTCATTCTCTTCTCCTCTAAAGTGTGGCGGATTGTTCTGAGTTCATCTATGTGTGGTGCGACCTCCTTGTGACAGTTTCAGTTCGGCCTCATTCTTGTTTGCTGCCAGGTCCCCTCTAATTTATTCTTGCTTCCACTAGGCTATGTTAAAGGTTGTTGTGTGTTGAGGGTGAACTAAACACTGCTGCAAAGTGTTCTTGTTGTCGTCCTCTCCTCTCTTTGTGTATTAAAGTTGGCCCTCTTCTAAGTGATGAAATCTCATCTTGTGGTTGTCATCCCTTTTCTTTGAGCAGATCTGGAGTTCTTATAGGCCACGGCCTTCTTCATGGATAGCTAGAGATTGAACTTACGCAACCGTCCACCTTTGTTCTGATCTAAAATAAGGATTTGCTCCCAGAATATTCTGTTGGGGTTTTTGTGTGGAGTTTTCTATGGTGGCATATCAGCCCAAGGGTTTGCTCCCAGAATTTTTTGTTGGGGTTTTTGTGTGGAGTTTTCTATGGTGGCATATCAGCCTAAGGGTTTGCTCCTAGAATTTTCTGTTGAGGTTTGTTTTTGTGTGAGGTTTTCTATGGTGGCATATCAGTCCTCTTTCTCATTGATAGAGATCTAACCCATTGAGGTTGATCCATGAGCCTTAGACTTATCTGAGCATAACTTCAAGTGGCATAGCATCCCTCATGTGTGTCAAGCTTCTCTTAATTACACAGAGGTAAATCTTCAAGAGGTAAAGTGTTGTTTTCAGTTTTATTTTATTGCTTATACTCAGATCTAAATGCTCAGGAATATTTCTATGGTTCAATTGCTTTATACAGTTCAAATCTATTGACTTAGCACACTCAAAAATAGTCTTATGGTTTAGATCTAATTGCCCATAAATATTTCTATGGTTAAATTGCTTTATACAGTTCAGATCTATTGACTTAGCATACTCAGAAATAACCTTATGGTTCAGATCTAATTGCTCAAAAATATTTCTATGGTTTAAATGTTTTGCTCACTCAGAAATATAGTTCAGATCTAAGCTTTGCTTATTCATATATACTTGATGTTTTAGATCTACTGTTTTACTTTAAATTTATGTTCAGAGTTTTATTTAGATCTATTATGCTCTTGTTGATCTAACTAACAAAAAAATTTAAAGAAAGTATATTTTTTGTTTCTTTCCCTAATTCTAACACTTGACTTTGTCTTTTTCTCTTGGATGTGTGACACTTGTAACTCATCCAAGAGGGGTCACTCTTGGTTCTCAAGTATAAATAAGAGCCTCCCCTCCCTCATTTTACACATCTACTCTTGGTATTGTTACTATGCCAAAATCTTTCTTCTCCCACTCTTTGCTCTCTCTTTCTCTTGCTCTTGTTCTTCTCTCAAGCTTGTGGCAAGTATTTGCCTAAGCTTGCTATTGAATAAGGGAAATCTTTGGAGGATCCATGGTGTTGAGAGTCTTATTGGTGCCATCTTGCTACATATGAGATGATCGTGTTCTTGTGTATTTATCTTTTTTATGCTTAGCTTTGAAGATCTATGGTAGGAATACTGAGCAAAGTATTTTACTTATTTAGGTTTGTGAAAGTATTTTCATAGATCTAGTGAGTTTCTTGGTAGTTATTTCAAAGTATTTTGATTAAATATCTAGATCTACTCACTTCCTATTGTTTCTTGTAGCTTAGCATTGAAGAATGGCAAGGTTGGCTAGGGTTTTAATAAAAGATTTCAGATCTGGAAATCTCTCTTTTTACCCATTTAAACCCTCTAAAAATTTATGTTTCTTATTTATGTTCTATTCTATTCTTCTTTGGGCATTCTAACATACTTGGATAGAGCTTATAAATATATTTTACTTGCTGAAATTTACACAGAAAATTTTTGGTTTTTACAACAGAAATTTTCACAAGCTTTTGTTACCTTTTGCAACATTTCCAGCGAGCTTTTGTTTGCTGATTTTTTGCAGGTTGGTGACATTTGGGAGGGATTATAGCCCATTTGGGACATCTACAAGTCAAATATCAGCCTTCCAAAATTGGGTAACAAAAACCCTCTTCTTTTCTCTTTCTCACATATTAAGCAAGCTTAAAAGGCTTGCATTCCTCTCTTGTAATAAATTTTTGTGTTTTCTTTCTTTTTGCCTACACCTTGGTGAGTGCGTGGCTAAGCCTATTATCCCCGATTTTTAGGGATAACTAGGAGATCATGTCTCAAGGCCCACAGGTCCTCGACATGGAGTACCAAGAGTAGGATTGACCTGAGCATGGCCCTGGAGGGCCCATCCTTTTCTTCTTCCATCAGCTTTGTCTTGTCAGCAGCAGCAGCATCCATCACCATCGGCTTGGTCTTATATCAGAAGAGGTTCTTGCTCCATGAGGTAATTGGTCCAGGTATCATGGTATGTGTCACTTTTGATCATTGAAACCTTTAAATATATGCATCTGATTCCTTTTATCTCTAACAATTGCTTGGATCTTACATTAGCCCACTTGACCATGCTTGGGGAGATTGACAGGGTGTCCTAGCAAGCCTGTGCCCATAGGTCTTGGTTTGCCACTGGGGGGATTTCTGAAAAGCCATCGTCCACTCCCATCACAGCACAACCGTTTCATCTTATCTCCCGCTCATTTATCCCATTCCCCTTGTCCGGGCATTGGGTTGACCTATTTGTAGGATTGCACCTTATCTCGTGGGAAGAAGGGGCTAAAGTCCCAGAAGGTAAAAGCAATTGGTAAAAGATAAAAGCCTAAAATAAAACCTCAAGATGCTTTGCCCAAGGATCCCTGAGAAGGCAATAAAAGGCCTCTTAGCAAAAAACAAGAGGGACCCAGAAAATAACAAACAAGACCTAATCAAGAGGATAGGGGGTCTCATCACGAGCCAGTCTATTAGGTTCATGGGTACCTAACAGTATGACGTTGCCACCATCTGGTTACCACGCCAGGGCAATGACCTTTGGTTGCATGGCCAAGGGAAAGTGGGTCTCACCACAAGCCATCCTTCTCATCTCTGTGAAAGTACTTGTGGGTAACACTGTCAGCTCTGGTCACCATGCCAAGGCAATGTCCTCTGGTTAGCCCTTGGATAAAAAGAAAAAGAAGAAAAAGCAAATAAAAAAGAAAAGAATAAAGGCAAGAATGGGCTTGGAAAAATTGCATCCATGACAAGTACAACTTGCCTTCTACAAAGGCACCCACAGATAACATTATGCATCCCTGGCTCTCACTTCACCCACATGTCTGGACATCCCCTAGCCACATCACCTCACTTACATGGCTTGGATGAAACCTTCCTGGAGACTTTCCTTTTCTTGTGGATACTAGCCCAATAGAACATCTTGTCTTTTTTCTCCAATCTTGTATTGTAGGTTTTTGTAATGTCTTTGAGCTATTGACCGATGTATCAGGGTTTTTATACATATGTTTAATAATATTAATGATGAAATGTGATTGACATTGCTATGATCCCTATGACTAATGAGCCCATGGAGGGAGTAGCTTTTGATGTGCAGGACCATGCCCGACGAACAAGTACCATTTGGACCGGTACACATGGGGAGATGATCAGTTCAGACCTCCATGGGGTTGAAGAGCCCACCAGATGAATGTTGAGACCCCATCAAGGGGCAGAGGCAGGACGGTGGTTGATCAGGGTTTTGCACCGGAGAAGAAGAGGACATTTCATCATAGGCACTTTGGCAGAGCCCGACCTAGGGGGATTGACCCACTTCCAGTGAAACATTTGCCCTGGATGGCCCAGGACGTCACCTATGAGCTCATGACGTCACCTTGAGCATGTGACAGTTTGACAGGGCAATTGGCACGTGTGGCATGATGGAGAGGCCCAAAGAGGGCTAACGTTTTGTTCTTTATTGTTGCATTTGCCCTAAAAGGGATGACATCTCACCTTTTGCTCAATTAGGTTTTAAAAAGAACATTTAATGTAGAAACAGTGTGATTTTGGTATTATGGCCTTGTCGGCCTTTTTATGACCTAAAAAATGTAAATTAAGTCATTGATACACTATATATTGAGGAGTTTTAGCCTCATTTTATCATCATTCATCACTCACTTATTAGTGAGGTCTGATTTTAGCGCCCTATTGGGGTTTTTGGTTGATTTAAGAGAGGCGCACTTGTTGAAGGAAGAATTTTTTGGGGCATTTATGGTGTTTCTCTTGAAGGAAGGTGTTACAACTAGGGTTTGCATGGTTATTTCTTCATGAATTGTAAGTGTTTTCTCTGCAAAACCTCTTATTGAATGGTTGTAGTCTAAATTTCTTGCATATTACTTATAAATTTGCTGAATCAAAACCCTAGGTGACAAGCACATTTAATTGGTCCTTGCTTCATGTCCCCTGATAGAGAAATTTTCAGCCATTGAAGAAGAAAGAGAGAGCCTAGCCATAGCTACACTCTCATTTCTTCTTCTCCCTGAGCTAGCCATACTATCCAGAAGCCAAAGAGATTGAGACGTCCTTGGCCTAGTTCTTCTACACCAGGGCCGTACCATTCTAGGGTTTGTTGAAAAGGCCTTGCTGTAGCAACACCTTGCCTCTTCAAACCCTCATGCTTTGGTTGTCTTTGCTTTATCTTCAGCTAGCCATTTTGCCAATTTGATCTAAAGAAGGAGGAGAGAGCACGAGTCCTTGCTTTAGCAACACCGGAGTGAGCCTCTCTCCCCTAGGGTTTTGTCTATGAAGCCCTGCTATTGCAGCACTTCAGAACCCTTCCCTCTAGTCTTTAGTCATCCTCCTTCAACTTTTGCGTCCTTCTTGTTGACTCCATTAAACCCTAAGGCATTGATCTAAGCCTCCAGCATTGAAGTGATTTGATCCAAAAAACTCTCAAACTTCTTTCAAAACTGAAACCCTAACTACACTAACCTACTAACCCTAGAATGCTGACGTCACCCTTGGTTATTTCATCCTGATGCAGCAACGTTTCATTTTATAAGAAATTGAATAAGGCATTTATTAGATGGTGTGTTGATTTGTTACATTGAATGCCATGTCATTTTAGTATTTATTGAGGAAGTGATATTATTTACATTGCTATATTGATAAACATTGACTTCGTCAATATTTACAGCCATAATTGCTTATTTAAATATTAGATAGTCATTAATATACATGAAGTGCTAACCAAGACCTGCATATATGTAATGATCCCAAGCCATTATGCAAGGATCATCACTATTTTGGTGTCTTTTTAAAAACTTTTTCCTGGTTGAGGTATTTCGTGAAACACTTTGTTGATCTACCTTTTAGATGTGTTTATATGTGTGTATGCAGCAAACAACAGAAAGAGATAACCATGGAACATACCTCAACCATATGCAATAAGATAGACAAGCCAAAACATCTCAATCCTTCTTTATTCATAAAATAGAGAAACCTGCTACAATGAAGATGTCGATCTAGAATGCTCAACAGATGGCCAAGAAGATAGACAATAGATAAGAGTTGCTACAAAATGCTCCCGATAATACAAAAGATGCCTCCAAAGGCTGAATGAGAAATGAAGATCAATACAAGCAGATCTGAATGCCAAACTATCCAGCTGAAGAATGCCACACTCCAGTAGAAGGCTGAAACCCTCAATAACTCGGCCCTGCTGCCAAAAGTGTCCAATCACCCTAATAAATATGCCAACTGATAGATCGGGTGATGGTAAGAACAACCCAGGTGACCGAATCTCCAAGATCCCTCTTAATCTCTGTAGATCTGAAATCCCCCACTGAATGGTGCGCCCCACTGGATGATTGAAACCCTAGATAATTCGACCCTGCTGAAGGAGGCCTCCAAATGCTCTGAAACTCTCCAGAAATATAGATTGGGACACTGCAAGTCACTAGGTAAAGTCTCAGGGTCAGATCTGAAGTGTAACCCCTCCAAACGGACTAGATCTGGATCTCAAAAACGCCCT
>ML826247.1:0-37891 GCA_009831015.1 Picea engelmannii
TAGTTTCCCTTGTGCCACAAAAAGATTCTTCCTGAATAGTAAATGTTGGCATTCAATTCATACGCAGATAATTCAGCCAACAACCAATAGAAAAGGCAAAAACTATGTCATTAACTCACAGCAAGACATTGATCAAGAAAACACAGTAAACTGAGAAAACATGAGTAGATTGTATCCATTATCCAAACTGATAACAAGAGCTTACATACACATGCATTCTCCAAGAAGTAATGACCACCAACAAGCCCATACAGTCTCTCAAAAGTCTATATAACAGTGACATTTAAGCCTTTAACGAACAACTACCTATCCTTGAAAAATGTAATGCTTCAGCTGTTAGTTACTATATGGTTGTGGGCCACGTTGAGTCATGCACAGCCTGTTATCTAGAATATAGTCCAAACTTGACAGAGGAAATACACATGCCTTGCCCTTGGCCAAATTATCCTAACACATTATCCAACCCCTAGAGGAATGGTGATCTCCTGGCCACATATTAGATCTGGTGTGTATTCTGGTCATGGTGTAGTCAGCGCAAACGAATGTGAGTTTATGGTTGGAAGTATGGCTTGGTTCTTAGTCAATTCGCTGCATTAAATCTGTGTAAAATTTGAATACCAACAATACCCTATAAAGAAAAATGAACATAGGACATGTATTCAATTGCTTAGGTGCAAAGCACAAGATTCTTCCTGCATACTAATCCCTAACAAACACAAATGAACATTAGAAAAAGTATCAAGTTACTTAGAAGCAAGGCATCAGACTTCCACAAACACTAATTCTTCATCAAATCTTAGAATTAGTGCATACTATGATACTACATAATACAGAGTCCACACAATTATAGTCTAAACAAACCTCATATGTTGTTCCACCCCTAACAACCCACTAGCGACATCTTTGATCATGCAATTGCACTTATAGTTCTTTTAAAACATGGGATGACATTCAATGCCTTACTTTTTTTGGTGTCCATTTCAAACATAAAGTGGTACTTATGTGCTATTAGTATTCCCCCAATCCACATTCATAAATCGTCCGTCTAACTGCTCATTCTTTCATTAATTTCATGGATATCCATATAAAGCAGCAAGAAGAAAATTGAAAGGGAAAAAATATATTAATATTAAAAATCAAGCCATCCAATTTCAAAATACATGGCTCCCTGCTACTGAAAATAAATTACCTGGACACCATTCTCCTATTCCTCAAGATGCAATGAATTATGAAAGTCTTACAACTAGCCAACCAAAGTTAATAAACCTGGAAGCATGATAGCTCCCTCAACCAATACATGTATCTTGACCTGCGTGTTCTGAACAAAACTCCTATTCACACACTGCAAAAACACCATTATTCAATTGACTAGTTCTGGCACGTATTCAATGAATTCCTATGCTGCTCACTCATGCCAATAACTGGACCTTTGTCCAACTGAAGTTGGCTTGGAAAGAATTAAAATTTCTATGAATGGATCAATTTCAAAAGGTAATAGATAGGTTTCCTTGTGGGTTCCCATTGCCCAACAAACCTAAGTGGGACATTTCTTCTGTGTGAACACAATTTTTCACTTCCAAATTTCTAATCAAATTCAGTTTAGTGCAGATGAAGCCAGGAGCGAGGACCAACCATTTGTGCTGGGAAAGATGACAGGATAGCATGGACCCTGAAGTTGAAGAGAACTGTTCCTTTGCTCGGCACCCAGAAACTCATAGTAGTCATAATTTCTGTCTAACCAATCATCCATAGAAAGCTTCATGAACCCTTCTGGATAATCACAGACCCAATTGAGGGCCTCATCTGAAGGAATTGGACATTCCTTCAAACAGATACTCCGTGCATCAGCAAGCTTCAGAGGATTCTTGTGAAGCCCACTCTGATACACCTGGTTTGGATTTTGCCAATATCTGACCTCATATTCTCGCACATCAGGATCAGAGTCTTTGTTTCCACAGACATTTCCCTTATAATCTAGTCCATAAAGAAGCCTGCATCAAGAGGCAACTGTTAATTACATATACTGTCTGTTTCATAATGTTAAATGCAGCTTAAGAAATGCATATGAAAATGAAGAAAGAAACAAAGAATATTAATATCCAAAGATCAATGGGACAAGTAATACATGTAAAATATTCCAAGCAAGTGCCTAAGGCATCTCCACGCTGAATATACAAAGAAATTATTTAGTAGCATACAGCTGCAATAATGGAGATTCCATAAAGTGAAGAATAACTGTATAAATTATCCATCCTCATCAAATGCCATAAATATTAAATTTTCTCATAACCTTGTGAGAGGTCAAACATGCTTCATGGCAAAGCTTGGATGCCTCACAAACTGCCATGGGAAGTTCAAACATTGCTATTTTACGAAAATGTAATTTTGAGAAATCATGTTCAACCAAAATGTTACAGGAACAGAGATGGTACATATTGTCATATTTACTTCCAGGGAAATTCAGTTGATGGCCATTAGAACTTTGGGTTTGCAACAAGTACGACACTCTTGAATTATTCCAAGGCCAAAGGAAGAATGCCTACAAAAAGGAACTGCATGACTATACGTATGATATGTCAAGTCCTTGAATAATATTGTAAGAAAAAAAAACAGATAGATATGGTTTAGTCAGATTCCTATGTTACTAATATATGACCAGCAAGGTTACAACTTTTGTAAAAAGCAAACTTATTACTGTGACTGAAACAAATGATTGTGACCTAAATCCAATGAATCGTAAGTTTCAGTCCTGGGAAGCCCAGAACAATGAGATTTCAACTTTGCCAGGAAGTGACAAAGATCAGTCTTATATCCTAGTTGGCAAGCGTTCATAGCCATTTAATGTTTTAAGGTGGTCATATTGGCAGTAGCGTAATATATATTATTATACCAATATTCGACCAAATTTAACCATCTCATCCATTTACTTAGCTTATCCCCTGTGTACATCCAAAGATACCCCTCCAAGCACTTACTAGCTACCTTTGTTTCCCATATATTTGAGGGTGATATGCAACACTCAAATTGAATGTGAACCCTGCTAATTTGATAAGTTCAAATCCCACTTGTGACATGTTCACCCTTCATGAGCCAATTGTTTGATTGGGCCACTTCATGAGCTAATTGTTGTTTGGGGTTGGCAAAGTACCAGTAATCTCATTCTCACCTACAGGTTGGAGGATGGGAGCTTGGCAGCATGGAATATATATATATATATATATATATATATATAGGAATGCTATTTCTAAGAGACTTCCTTGTCCTTATCTTTCAATGTTGATTCACATGCCTATATTATTGTTTGTAACCATTTATATGAAATTTTATTGACTTTTACTTTTAGATCCAAAGTATTCTTTACTACGAAGTTGTTTGTTCCGATTCTTAATTTGTGAGAAAGATATATTTTATGAATCAAAGTACTTACAAAAGATAATGCCTCGAGGTATTATGTTTCTTGTGTCTAAAGTGTCTATAATGTTCCTCTTCCATTCACCTAAAGTGTTTTGATGCACCCTTTTCCCTGGGTAAACAATTCAACCTCCTACTTTGGATCCTCGATCCCTGTTCTCACATACTACCTCCCTTTATGATGTCCCCGAGCAACCTCCTATCCACATTACCTGTCCCCCTTCCTCCTGCCATATTTTCTCTCAGGGTGACATCAAGAAAGTCATCAAGGTCATAAGCACTAAGTCGGACTACTGACGAGGAAGGCTTTCAAGCTATGTTGCAAGAAACGTCTAGTACAAGGCCATACCAGGCTCGTTTCCATACGATAGTGGAAATGCGTGTGGCATGGCCTTGAAAAGTGTTTCCAACCGTAAGAACGCATCCTGAAACCCGTTTTTGAGCTATAACAATGTCCATACAATGTGTTTCCCACACTAAATCTACCTATTTCAACTTGGTTTGACTTAGTTTTTTACTAGGTTTGACCAAAATGCTAGCAATTAATGGTAATGTTTAATTCTTAAAGTAAAAGATCAACTTTTAGTTAAACTTTTAACTCTACCATTAATTGTTTCAGGATGTTTGAGAGTGGTTCCAACCTCATCGAACTTCATATGGAGAAAGTAGAATTTCATATCCCATTCAAAATTCAATAGACTTTACAATTTTAACAATTTTAGGATTGGCAGGATTATGGCATTTTCATTGGTTTCTATCACGTATGAGGGTATGGGATTAACATTTAATCAAGACCACCAAGCCCTTTATGTACCTCAATGTTGGTGGTGTTGATTGTTGAACTCCTCTATCATGGCCTTAGCAAAAATGTACCCTTCACTCAAGCCAAAATCATTGATTAGGCATGTTAACCTTTTTCTACCATATTTAAAAGCTTGGATTAGGCAGTTTCATCAAAATCAGTAGTGTTGACTAATGTCCCTAGATGATCAAGGTAGAGGCAAAGGCTAGACAAGAGGCAAAGGGTGATACTAATGATAAGGATCCCAATATAAAGCAAAGGTGGAACATTGCTTGTCATTTATAAAATAGTAAATATCGCATTTCACCATTTGTGATATATATATATATCATTTCACCATTTCCAAATTTTTTAGGGGTCATGTTTCCAATGCATTTTTGTTTTGGAAACTCATACCGGTTTCTCCATATTGTGCAACTTAGCTTGCAGGCTGAGTTCCTCAAGAATGGGATCCACTCTCTTGACTTCCACATTGCTAATTTATTTAATCATGTTGTCTATTCAGGGTTCCCTCTATCATGGTCCCACCGTATCATCCACCCAATTTTCAAGTCAAGAGCTAGTTCATATCCAAACTATCATAGGACCATCGTGATTGGACATGTGTTCACTAAGATTTATGTTATAGTATTGTGACTATCAAATGAACTTGAGTGAAGGCAACTCAAGGCCAAAGAACAAGCAGGGTTCCGCCCAAAGCATCGAACCAAAGAATGCATCTTCATGCTCTCGACCATTATCAAGGAGGCTTGTCATCGCTCTTTGAAGGTCTTTTACTCTTGTGGATTTTCGAAAGGTGTTTGACTCGATCACGAGAGAGGCCTTACTCCAGAGGTTGCATGCCATTGGCATCTCGTAGATCGCTCCAATTGTTATCGTGAGACTCTATGAGTCATTTCTTAGTTGCCTCGACACCACCCACGGCCTCTCGAACTTCATCAAAAATACTAGAAGGGTCGAACAAGGGTACCCTCTATTGATATTATGGTAGCTGCGGGAGGTATTAGCCTCCACATGTAACCTTTGACGAGACTAGAATATTCCAGGAAGCAAGAGAAACCCTAAAGCTTTGGATAATAACCCTAGAAGACAAGTCGACTTAATAGAATAAATTAATATTGAGTTATTATCCCCCAGGAAGAGAAGTCGGCCAGTCAATTAAGATGGAGCAGTATAAATAAAGGGAGTTAGATCTCATTTGTCATTCACTCACTCGCGACTGCATAAGGACAAGAAGTGTGCATGAGTGAAGCAGAACTGCAACTGTGGCAGTTGCAGTAGTGACTTTGCCTTGGGTTATTGGTTTGGACTTTCTGCTTGGTCTTTGGTTAACCTTGCTTGGTGGACTAGCCTTGGTTGGCTATTGGTCTGCTACTGGAATTATTTTGTCTGTCAAGGTTAAGGTGCTCGGGGGTGGCCTTTGTGCCTATGGTTGGGTGACAATATTGTTATATTATCTATGGTAAAACGAGCACACCCATTTTTCTAACAAGTTATGGGCCCACACCTCCTTCAGTTAGTCTAACCACTGGAAGGAAGCTAAGCCATAAGATTATCAAGCTCGTTGAAGAACTGTCGCTAGGGTTTCTAGTAGGTGCAGTTACTGAAGCATTGTCGCTAGGGTTACTAGCAGCTGCAGCTGCAAACCCTAAAACCTCTTGCCCAGCACCTTATGATGGAACACTTTACTCAAGGAGAGGATATTCTAGTGCGGCTTAGTCCAGTGCACCTATTAGCACTCTCAGAAGGCAAAAACGTCAAGGGTGAAAATTTGGGTCAAAGTCAAAGTTTGACCAACTATCAGTCAACAGAAATCATGAATGAAAAGGCAGATCATCTACACTATTCAGCTCTTACAAGAACTCTTGAAGATGACATGTGGATAATTGGCAGTGGAGCTTCCAGGCATATGATAGGAAACCGGGTCAGACTCTCCAATCTGAATGAAAAGAAGACATCTCACAAAGTAGAACTTGGAGACAAGAACACCTATCCAGTCAAAGGAATTGGTCAAGGCTCCATCAAATTGGAATCAGTCTTTGTAGATGGTGAAGTACTATCTTGGACTAGAGACTCCAGCATAGAGAATGCTAGAGTTATTGGAACTCGTTAAGGTAGATTATACAGACTACTAGAACGTAATGATGAAGCTCTTGTACATGATGAAGTCAATCCCAGTGAACTTTGGCATAGAAGGTATGCTCATCTTAACTATCAAGCATTACCTTTCCTCAAGAAAATGGTTGAAGGAATACCAGAACTACAATCTACACATGAAGGAATTTGCAGAAGATGTGCACTTGGTAAAAATGTTAAGAAGTCATTCTCAAGTAGCGATAGTAGATCTAAGGAAATCCTAGATTTAATACATTCAGATGTTTGTGGTCCGATGCCAGTCAAATCTCTAGGAGGTTCTCTTTATTATGTAACCTTCATAGATGATTACTCAAGAAAGACTTGGTTATATCTCTTGAAGACAGAGGATGAAGTTTTCAGCAAGTTTCAAGAATTCAAAGCAGAAATAGAAAACCTCACAAGCAAGAAAATCAAGACTTTGAGAACAGATAATGGAGGAGAATACACATCCAAGGAATTTGTTGCCTTTTGCAAATCAGCAAGGATTAGGAGGGAGCTAACCGTTCCTCATAATCCTCAACAAAATGGTGTAGCAGAAAGGAAGAATAGATCCATTGAAGAAACCGTGAAAGCACTAATGAATGATCAAGGTTCATCCATGTATTTATGGGGAGAAGCAGCCATGACAACAATATATGTTCAGAATAGAAGTCCCCACTGCATATCGAAGGATATGACTCCAAAAGAAGCCTTCTCGGGAAAGAAACCTAATGTGGAACACTTAAGAATCTTTGGGTGCCATGTTTACATTCATATCCCCAAGGATAAAAAGAAGAAACTAAAACCCTCAGGAAAGAAGGGCATATTTGTTGGATATAGTGAATCCTCCAAAGCCTACAGAATCTATATTCCAGAACAACATAAGATTGAAGTCAGCAGAGACGTAACCTACAATGAGAATATGGCTTTCAAGAAATCTATAGAAGAATCCATGGAAGAAGAATATGAAGAGCCTAAAGAAGAAAGCACCTACCTTCCAGAAAGTTAGAATGAAGAACCAGAACAACTTGATCATCTGATGCAACCATGTGAACCATGTGTACCCAAAACTAGAAAACATCCAGCTTGGCTTGCAGCTACTCTACAAGAAGCAGAAAGTCTCAAAGCTCCAAGTGGCACTTTCAGAGAAAGCAAGAAGCCCAAAAGATTCTCCAGCTATGCAGCATGTATGACAAAACTTATAAATGAAGAACCCACCACATTTGAAGAAGCAATTCAAAAGAAACAATGGAAAGAAGCCATGACAGAAGAATACCAGACCATCATGAAAAATAATGTATGGGAAATTGTGCCTAGACCCAAGGAAAAATCAGTGGTAACTTCAAAATGGGTCTACAAGATCAAACATGCAGTAGATGGAAGCATAGATAAATACAAGGCAAGGTTTGTGGCTAGAGGGTTCTCCCAGAAGGAGGGAGAAGATTATGACGAAACCTTTGCTCTTGTTGCCAGATATACTTCTATTAGAGCCATTATGTCTCTTGTTGCTTCCATGGGATGGAGTTTACATCAGATGGATGTAAAGACAGCCTTTCTCAATGGAACAATTGAAGAAGAAGTATACATTGAACAACCTCAAGGTTTTGAGGTGCATCCCAGAGACACTCGTGTTTGCAGATTAAAGAAAGCCCTGTATGGACTCAAGCAAGCTCCAAGAGCTTGGTATGCCAGAATTGACAATTACTTAATAAGACTTGGTTTCTCTAAGAGTCATGCAGATCCAAATCTCTACTACAAGGTTGTAAACAATGCACCTGTGATTCGACTGCTGTATGTCGAGGATTTATGCTTGACAGGTGCAGAGTCTCTCATTACACAATGTAAGAAGGAATTAGATTCTGAGTTCGATATGAAATATCTTTGTCTCATGCACTATTACTTGGGACTAGAAGTATGGCAGAAGCGTGGTGAAATCTTCCTTGGACAAGGAAAGTATGCAGTGAAGATTCTTCAAAAATTTGGAATGATGGATTGCAAATCCATGGCCACTCCTATGACCACGGATATAAGAAAAGTAAGAGACTCAGATTTTGATCTAGTAGACCCGTCCCTATATCGGCAACTGATTGGGTCATTGATGTATCTAGTGAATACTCAACCAGATATTTGCTTTGTTGTAAACACTTTAAGCCAGTTCCAGGTGGAACCCAGACATGAGCATTGGATAGCACCAAAGCATGTTCTAAGATATATTCGTGGGACGTTAAACTATGGTTTAAGATACACCTTATCTAGTGATATACAGCTTCATGGATTCACAGATTCAGATTGGGCAGGGATTGCAGAAGACAGAAGGAGTACTTCAAGGATGTGTTTCGATTTGGGCTCTACTATGATATCATGGGCCAACAGGAAACAGAAGTTTGTCACACTCAGCACAGTAGAAGCAGAATATATCGCAGCATGTGAGGCATGTACTAAAGTAGTATGGTTGAGGAAGCTGATTTCTGGATTATTTGAACAAGTACCAGATTCAACCATAATATAATGTGACAATCAAAGTTGTATGAGGCTACCAGAACACCCAGTGTTTCATGACCGGTCGAAACATATTGAGATCAAATAATCCTTTATTCGTGATAAAGTCAAGGAAGGAGAAGTGAAACTCCAGTATATCTCCACAGATGAGCAGGTAGTAGATATTTTGACAAAACCTTTGTCCAGGATAAAGTTTGCGTACTTAAGGGACAAGATGGGGCTTGTGGAGATCAACTCCCTTAGCTGAAAGGGAAGAGATGGCTCCCCAGGTTGGGAGGGAGCACTGATATGTTATTGATTCATGGGCAGTCATTTTCCAGTTTGGAAAATGGTCCAGGTTGGGCAGTTCCTTTCCAGTCCGGAAAGTGGTTCAAGATTTCTGACGGACAGTCATTTTCCAGTTCGGAAAATGATCCAGATCGGACAGTCATTTTCGTAATGAAAATGGTCCGATAGATTGTTGATGTACCACAGACAGTGATTCCCCTTGTGGACAGTGTGGAGGAATGGTCTACGACAGTCATTCTTCTTGGCAGTCACTCTGAGTAGTGGTCAAGTAGAATGGTCTGCCTCGTCGGGCAGTCATTCTTTCGAAGTTCACAGTTGTGAGCAGTTTCGAAGAATGGTCCGTTTTGGAGGTTGGTGCAGGACAGTCATTTCTTTAGGAAATGGTCCGGACAGTCATTCCCTAGGGCAGACTCATTCTCTCCAAGTTGCACTATGATTAGTGCCGGAGGAATGGCCCAGTTAGGTGAATGGTCCAGGTTCAGCAATCAGAGACAGGCATTCCCTAGGGCAGACTCATTCTCTCCAAGTTGCACTATGATTAGTGCCAGAGGAATGGCCCAGTTAGGTGAATGGTCCAAGCTCAGAAATCGGGGACAATTATTCTTCTATGCTTGGGAAGAATAGTCCAGATAGCCCATGGTTGATGTATTACTTTGTGAGGGCATATGCTCTTCCAGATCTCACAGATGCGAGTGGAAGAATAGCCCAAATGACTCAATTTGTATCATGATATTGTTGATATCAGATGATATGATTATTGTAGAAACTGTATGCCTTTGGACAGTAGTTGTATGCTACTATGCTGGATGTGATCCACTGGTAGTGACTATGTGTCACTGGTTAGTAGCAGTGTGCTACTAGGAGTGGTTGTGTACCACTGGATAGTAGTTATATACTACTATGTATAGACACAGTTGTGTTCTATTGGATGGCATTGTTTTGATTGCCCTGGAGACTATCTAATTGGATAATGATGATGGTGCTCGTGAATTGATCATGAGATACCCTGTGTGGCTATGATGATGCTACCGGTTGAATGGCTTGTTTGTGCTCAAGACCATTGCCTTTAAAATCTCCCTAGCTAGGAGGGAGTGTTGATATTATGGTAACTGCGGGAGCTATTAGCCTCCACATGTAACCTTTGACGAGACTAGAATATTCTAGGAAGCAAGAGAAACCCTAAAGCTTTGGATAATAACCCTAGAAGACAAGTCAGCTTAATAGAATAAATTAATATTGAGTTATTATCCCCTAGGAAGAGAAGTCGGCCCAGTGAGTTAAGATGGAGCAGTATAAATAAAGGGAGCTAGATCTCATTTGTCATTCACTCACTCACGACTGCATAAGGACAAGAAGTGTGCATGAGTGAAGGAGAACTGCAACTGTCGCAGTTGCACTAGTGACTCTGTCTTGGGTTATTGGTTTGGACTTTCTGCTTGGTCTTTGGTTATCCTTGCTTGGTACGCTAGCCTTGGTTGGCTATTGGTCTGCTACTGGAATTATTCTGTCTGTCGAGGTTAAGATGCTCAGGGGTGGCCTTTGTGCCCTATTGCTATATTGTCTATGGTAAAACGAGCACACCCATTTTTCTAACACCCTCTCTCATTGATTCCTTTTGGTATTTACATTGACGAGCTAGAATCCTTTCATAGGGAGCACATACAAGAAGGGGATGGGTGTCTCCAACACCACATCTTAATGTCCTTGCTTCTATTTGTCGGTGATTGGATCCTCTTGGCCTCTTCACCCAAGGGGGTATAGCAACAGATTAATGCCCTTTCCAACTTCTATGATCTTTAGCAGTTGACATTTAACCTGGGTATCACTTAGGTTATGATCTTCAACGCATCAAAGTGTGCTCTCTCTAGATACCACTTCCACTTCCATGGGCAAGAGATCGAGATCAACATAGCCTGTACATACTTGGGGGTCCAATTCTCAAGGCCTTGTTTCAGTTTGAGACATGTTTTCCAATGTCTGCTTATAAGGGATATGGCTATGTAACCCTACTTGAGAGACAATGCTTCTAAAGCCACTTCCAAGATATCACATCCAAAATGCACCTTTTGGACACAATCATCAAACCCACTATCCTATATGGTTCCTCTGTCTATGGAAGTCGATGGAGAGAGTACTAACCCTTATGCTATAATGTATCATTCATTGCAAACAAACAATTCCTTGAGTTATCATCCATGTGGAGTTCTTGGCTATACTTTGCGCCTTTAGGCCATCTTTAGACCCATTTCTTTCCTTCACAGAATTTGAACTCTACTCCTCGTAAAGATCAATACCCCTACCTTGTTTTCTATGCTTCTAAGGCTATTGCCTTTGCAAGACCCCTTGGACAGATAGGTTGTTGGTTTCATAGGCTTCCAAGTTACTTCAGTTGATGAACATCTCCCCTAATTTCCTTCCCCCTTTCAAGTACTCTTTAGACTCCCTAGGTCAGTAGGACTTGAACTGGATGATTAGAGAGGATATCTACAGGCAGTACATCTAGATCACTTGGATCGCACCCCCTTAGTGTTTTAGTGCCAAGATGGATTTTTACTCCAAGCACTACATGCAATTGAGAGATAACCTTACGTCAAACCTATGTAAATGTGTAAACATTGGATGCACATCCTCACTATCTCCTTTGGACGATTTCAAGCAAGCTCTCATCAGCTTCAAGTTCACACTAATCATTACATCCCATGCCCTAATAAGACTTGCCAACTATGCCACTTGCAAGTGAGTCAAAAGAGCATCTCATATTAGGATGTCCTGTCTGTTATGAGATTAGAGGGAGGTCTTATTGCCTTTATCGAGACTCAAGGGGCCCCCTCTCCGCTTTCTTTCATTATCCAGGCTAGAAATTCCTAGCTCTATTCGTGAGGAAGATTTTCGAACATAGATTGCAAGGAACCCCCTAGGCCAAAGCCCATGAGGGGGATCACCTCTTTCTTCCTTGTTGTCTACTTTATGCATGGAAACAAACAGTAAAAACAAACACATACCAGTTTGGATATCACATTAGTAAGACCATGGGTTACCTCTCGAACCCCCCCTAGTGGGTCAACTGACTTCCTCGAGACTCCTGAGGAGCTCCCGCTCTAGACTCTAGGATAGACAATACCAGACCGGCATACAATCAGCTCTACAAGGTCCTAGAGTTGAGCTCCCTCTGCACACTTCAGGTTCACCAAAGCAGCCAATGTTGGATTCAAAGATTCTTTTCTCAAGCCTTGAATGTTAGGATTGATGGTCCTCCTCAATCTAGGGTTCATTGCAAGATTCCTCCTAGCCTCCAGGATTACATAGCCAAGGCCCATTGGTCCAAGTTACTCTCCTAACAACATTCTTAGACTATTCATTGGCCCCGTCATGGTGATTGATGATCAATTGAGAGCCTTCTTCTCTCTCTCTCTCTGCAGCACACTTTGACATCCTCTCTTCCTGTCGTGGTTTTGTTTATGTTTGCACTCATCTCATAATTCATTGTGTATTCATTCTCTTAGCTTTATACTTATCTCTTTTTCTGTTTTTGATAGAGTATCATTAGGAGCTGCTTTTGCACTCCCACTATGTACCGATCCTGGATGTATTTTTTTGTCCCATTGACCTGCTTATTGTGGTCATTCATTGGACATGAATAATATTATCTTATCTTATCTAGTTATCTGATCCTTGACTGTCCTGATGGAGTATTTGGTTTAGTTAATAGCAGTACTCTTGGAAAAAAGACTTCTGGATTTGCTGTCTTTTGGATATAATTACTTCTAGTTGATATAGAATGTACAGAAATTTCAACGGAGGTAATTGCAGGAAAAAATATAGCTTTTTCCCAATTTTGCAACACTTCAATAAATTATACAATGCTTAAGTTATACGGAGATGGGATCATTTCACAGTTGTTTCATTTACGCATTTAAAACAAAAAGCAAGAAATTATGTAAAATCATTTATTCATTAATATCTCAACTGTTTGTTTTGGTGAACACTCAGCAAATTGCATTCTGGCGTGCAACAACAATTTATTGGCATTGATTTGCTGAATGATACGAATGAGAGATAAACCATCAAGATTTAAAAGTGAAGATACCCATCTAATTCCAAGCCTGTTCATATCCATTTTTCACCCGTAAACTGTGATGTGCTTCCATGCCTCTCGGATATGTGTCGTGTAAAACTCAATAGATACCTTTTTTCCATGAGAATTTTTCTAGTGGTTAGCAGGTAGCAATTGACCAAGGAGCAAATAACTCAGCTTGCACTGACTGGCTATATACTGGATGGTAGCTATTATCTCCAAGAAGCCCACTGTCCAATACACACCAACCGCCTACTGGGAAATTTGCTCCATACCTCACCAATAGTAACAATTTTGAATCCCAACCCTTCAATTTAAGGATTGACACAAAAGCAGACATGGAAATCTTCGATATGGAATCAGGCACACCATATTCCACAGGTTTGTAGGTCATTTAACGAAGTGGGTTCGGCATAACGTGAATGTTAACCGAAATCTAAGGTCCTATACAACCCATAAACCACACTAGCAGGTTATAGTATCAAAACCCCTATACTGGAAGGACATCGAACCAACTAGTTCTCAAATATGTTGGAACGCACATTTGAAATGTGGCCCTGATCTAGATGCACGGCATTCATCACAATCTCAAATCTTGCAGCTATTTCACTTCACTTGCAAAACCAACACAGATACCACTGCTAGACCTGGGATCTAAGAAAGTAGAGAATGAATAGAAGAGATTGTGAAAAAGAAGACAAAGCTTACCTGTGGGGATCTCCTCTGTTAAACCCAAAGCTGGAGTTCACCACCATTCCAACCAAGAATGCAATGAAGAGGAGAAGGAAAGCAGTGTCCCTGCATTTTCTCTTCTCTCTGATCTTGTCCAGGGTCCTTGGCCGATCAATGTTTACGTCAGGAGTGGCTGGAGGAGGATATCCTCCAACAATTGCTCCCAGTGGCCCTCCTGAAAACCCCTTCTCATCTTTCTCCATGTCCATGCCCATTCCCCACTTCCTCTCTACTGCAACAACAGAGCCCCGTTGGGTTGTATAACACTAACTACAAATTAACTGGACACTATGCATATGGGTCCTATTAGCACCTCTATGTTTTATCTCTCTTTCAAAATCTAAAACGCCACAAATGTGGGTCAGAGCAGCAGCTACAAAAGTGGAAATTGTAGTCTCAAATTTTGACCATCGATCGATAAAATATATAAATAAATTTTTTGAATATTTAAATATATATCGATTCATTTCACTCCCTCCCTCCAATGATGTGTAAAATTCAAGGGGAATGATTGTGATAGTTCTGATCCTTATCCTAGCTTAACATTAACATAAAACCCGTTGTCCTAGGGTTTAAGCTTTTTGGAAAAAAAGAGAGGATAGTGGGTCCAAAACAGAGCAGGTTTGACAGAGAATATATTGTTCAATGACGCCCATTTCTTTCAACAGTTTCATTTGTCGTAATTGCATGTGGGCCTCTTCCTGTTTTCTAGTCCCAATAATTTCCAAGATTCCCCTTTCATTATGTTATTGAAATAATAATAATAATAAATAACAATGTCCACTTTATTACGATGAGAGTGAGTATGGTTTGAGCACGCTTTAGTCGTTGATATCTGCTCCGACATTCTGCGCAACTCCCGTGCAGATTGCTCACAAAACCTCTCGTCCCGACTCCCCTTTTTATACTAAGCTATTTGATATAACCAATTTATTATTTTATTTATTATGTTATAAGTATTAAAATTATATTTTTAGAATTTATTATGTATGGAGAGGGATTAGAAAGAAGTTAAGGTGGTGTTGTTTATAAAATTTTAAAATAAAGATATATTTATATTTATTTTATGTATTTTTAGATTGTTATTAGTTTTTTTATTATAAATTATAAAAAAAAATAAAAAATAAAAAAAATTGGAAAAAAAGATTCATTTTTGTTTAGAATAAAGGTTACGTTGTGTTTAGGAGATATCATTCAATTGTGGATCATCTTGTTATATTTAGGATCATTGCAGAGGAGTTCCACAATACAAAAATCAACTTTTTTGTTGTTTTGTTGACTTTAGAAAAGCTTTTGACATGGTTCCTAGGAAAAACCTTTGGAATAGGTTGGAAGAGATAAAAGTGTCTCTCGAGTTGAGGGCTACTGCAATAAGGATGTATGAGAACGTTATTGCTAGGTTTAAAAATATTGAGGGCTGGTCAAAAAAGATTAACTGCAATATCGAAGTCAAACAAGGTTGTTCCTTATCCCCTACCATTTTTGGCATATACATTAACAAGTTAGAAGATTGCTTGTAAAAAGCAGGTTGTGTCGACCCTACTCTCACCGGTATAATCATCAATCTTCTTCTTTATGCCGATGATATCGTTCTTATGGCAAGGAGTCCCCATGATCTTGAAAACCAACTAAGAATCATCAAGGATTTTTGCTCCAATATGGGTATGACTATTAATACTGATAAGACTAAGGTCATGATTATTAAATCCAATAAAATCCCTTATGATACATTTGTATATGACAACAACAACTTGGAGGAAGTGACTTCATACAAATATCTTGGAATTGATATTCACCACAAGCTCAATTGGAATTATAGCATTGAGAAAAGGATTATTGGGGGATGGAAAGTTTATTATGGGCTTGAAAACAATTGTAAATCAGCTTATCTTTGGAGTTGGGATAAGAAGAAACTCCTCTTTGAGACTCTTGTTACACATGTGATTATTTATGGCTGTGAAGTCTGGGGCTGTAGTATCTCTCGTGAATCCTGGAGAAAGATAGAGCAAATACAAAAGAATTTTATAACCTATAATCTCAAAATTAAAGGAAATACGCCATATCCCATCCTCATCTTAGAAACGAGCCTCTCCCCCATTAAGAGCATGGCTATGACTAGATACCTAATGTATAAGAGCAAGTTAAACAACATGGAAGACAAGAGGCTTCCTAAAATTGCTTCAAAATCAAGTCATAACCACCATTGACTCAAGCGAGGATGGCATAAAGATGCACGGTCTTGGCTAAACTATCGGGGAATCATGGAAGACACCATTTTGCAGAATAAAGACACTATGAAAAAAAACATCAAATCAAAATTTAAGGAGAAAATGTGGTGTGATAAAGAGTTGGAGGAAAAAAGAAAATTAAGGCATTATAAAGATGTAATCAACCATAATCTAGAAGATCAAAATTATCTATTTGTTTTGCCAAGTGTAAAGAAAAAAAATAAGCATTGTTAAGATAAGAACAAATTCTCACGAGCTCCATAGTAAAACTGGGCGTTGGTCAACTCTTAAAACGCCATGGGATGAAAGAGTGTGTCACCTTTGTGACACTGAGAAGGTTGAAGATGAAAAACACTTTCTCTTAGATTGTCCAACCTATACCCATATTAGATCTCATTTTCAAAACATTTGTCACACTACCAACCTTCCTAACCTCTTAACTCAACAAAAGTATGGTGATCTTGGAAAGCTTCTCTTAATGATTTTCGCGCACAGAAACAAAATTCTAAAGAATCACAAGTAATCACTTGCCCTCTTAAGGTCTGATAGACCAATTTGGTCTTAGTGGACGTTAATCATCATCTTCATCATCATAAAGATTGTCCACTTTAAGTTTAGCATTCATATTGAGTTGTAAAATGCACTTTTATTTTTTTTAGTTTAATTGGTGTTTTTTAGTTGTTAAAGGATAAAAGATAAAATATAATATTATTGTCTACTTAGACTAATACGATTTGTCGATTATGCATTAAGCCTCTTTAATCATGGAGAGAAACCAAGTACCAATACCATCAAGACCTAAATTATCTTGATATTGAAAGCTAGTTAATGGAATGACACAATATGACGTAATTCTAAATCATTTTAGGGGTGAGAACAAGGTTGTAAATAAATAGCATTACTAGGAATGTGCACTTCCTTGAGGCTTGTGTATTCAAAACCTTGGTGTCTTTTGTCTTTCTTGTGTCTATTTCCTATTGCCCACGAAATCTAGACTAGTGAAAGGCACAATCAAATTAGAGGGCACATTATAAATTCCCTTTAGGGTTGGTAGTATATGTATGTATTTTGAAAAATGCATTTGAATCCACTAAAATTTCATTAAAAAGCAAATCCAACCTAGCTCCTTGAATCCTGTAACTTTGAATTACTTATGATAATTTGATTTGAAGAATATAATTCCCTTGCCTTCAACCCAAAATAGTTATATGTTTTAATGGAAAATTGTTTCATTGCCTCTAAGTTAACCAATATGGCTTTTACTAGTTAGCAGATATTAGTGTGAAATAATGTTTAAAAAATTAAAAATAAGAAAATCCCAACATCTACCATGCCTACCTTCATTCCCTAGAAAAAACTAGCATCTCCCACACATAACTACATTCAAGCATTTGGCAAGAATCTTAAATGATTAATCTCCTCTCTTCCACATCCATCTTAGCAATCTAAAGTGACTTCAATGTGCATTGATTACTAGTCAGACCTACAGCTCTATTTGCACTATAATGCACCTTCCCTGCATTGTGTTCCTACAAGTTATCATGGTTATAGTGAACCTAACAAGGCCCTTGGAGATACCCTTTATCTGGATTTAAGAGTCATTGTCTTGACCACAAAAATGTGATCCACCTTTCTCCAGCTACGACACTAAGGAGTTGAATTAATTAGAGACAACATCACATCCACCTAGGGCTTTTATCTGGGATATTTTATTTAGTGACCAACAACCTTCTTCCTCTGGTATCCTTTTGTTTGAAGTGGAGCTACTCAGATTTTATCTCAGATATTTCATTTACTAACCAACAACCTTCTTCCTCTGGTATCCTTTTGTTTGAAGTGGAGCTACTCGTGCCCCTTTGTTAATACGCTAACAGAGTACGGACGCCCATTTTAGAATTCTCTATGCCTCTGTGAACAAATTAAGCAACCTACCATCTCTCCCCTTGAACATTGAAATATGTTGTAGGAATCCTATGTAGGTGTGTAATCGGGGGCTGAAGGGCAAATTACAGTAGTAATAGTGGATCATTGTAAGGTGGACTAGGCCCACTATTTCTATTATTATTAAATAAATCCCATTGTGGTAGTTGGTATGGAATAAATGTAATGTGGTCTTGTTAATGAAGGTCCACTAGGTAGTTAACATGGGGTTGTGATTAAGGTTTTCTACTTAGCTATGCATAAGGATGTAATCCTCCTCATGGAGAATACATTAGAGTATATCGAATTGGAGCTTAGCTCATTAGGAGGTTTCCCCCTTGAAGAGACAAGTGAAAGAGAGTGTAATCCTTCCATAAAAGGATCACAGTACATTGTTGCCCCACCTTAAAGGTATTTTGATAAGTAAAGTGTGAGAATTTTTTATATCTTGTTTGTGATTCAATTTTAAGTGTTGAGGATCATAATAGATATTCCCATAGGTAACAAAAATAAATGGAAAACCATAATCATTTATGTGTCCAAATGGTATCGGGTACAACACAAGCCCAAAAGAAAAAAGTATCTTCAAAACCCTTATTCATCCTTGGAAACCTCTACTTCCAATAAAGTACAATGAATCAACCTCCTTCATCTCTACTTCTACAGTATGACCAAGTCTTTATCACAATTGTGATTTATTCATAAGCACACCTCCCAATCTAGAGAGCTCCCTCCAAATAGAATGAGAGTTCCCTTTAAATACTATAAATGAAATTTCAAAGAAACAACAAGAATGCTCTCATTTAATCGACTACTCTATACATAAATCCTCTTTTGAAGGGAACAATTTGAATGTGAAAACAACATTGGCAATGTACCTTGCATGAGCATCGTCGATGCCATAATGACTCTGGATTGCATGTAAGTTCTTTGAAATGCAAATCATGATTTGAATTTAAATAATGGGAAGCATACAAAATTTTAGCAATTTGTTTAAAATGTTGAGGAGGTCAATTAAATTTTATTTATAATTTTAGTTTAAAAAAAAACATCATGGTTTCTAGATAGATTTGGATGGAAGATTAAGAGCAACACTCACATATACTACATTATTACATGAATGTGGTCATGGAGTTTCGAATTATGAATTCAAGAATTCAGAAATGAAAAATGATTAGAAATAACCCACAAAGTCACACAATCAAAATTGTCCTTACAAATCTTTGCATTAATTAAGAGATTGTGTTGAGTAAATTGAGCATAGAGATTACCTATATGTGTCGTGTATGCATATCTTTGTTCAATCCTTACTCCATTTTGTTTGGTATAACTCTTATGTTTGTGCAAATCCTTGATAGTTGTTGTTCTAATGCACAACGAGGGAGGGCATTACCCTTGACTTTAAAAATGATATTTTATCGAATATAATGAAGCTTGAGTGTGTTTTCCATGTTTTACTCCATGGGCCAAATGGAGAGGATATTGGATGTAACCAAGTTCAAGCCAAAGAAATGTCTCAAAAATGGGAAATTCATAACAAGTCAAAGTTTGTGTACTCAATCTTCCAAGAATGCCCTTGGCAATGTGCAAATCCAAGAATGTCCTTGAGAGTGTGCAAAAATAGATGTCATCTACCTCAGGGTAGACTTACAAAATTATTTGTCACTAACAAAAGATGGCATAACACTCTTGATTCCCAATGATATCAATTCCTCTACCCTTACCCATATACCAATTTGTTGCATTCAATACATAAGTTAACATATCATTTCAATTTATTAGGTTTATTAATAAAAATCCTTGCAATTTTGGTAACTAAGACCACATGCCAATTTACAAGTTTTTCTTTAAAAAAATAATTTGCTGTTATTTGACATTTTTTTCCAAACCATAAGTATTTAGTCAAACCATTCTCTTTCTCAAAAGAAAAAAATAAATATCAAAATTTTAAAATTAAAAACAATTGTTATATATTCTATAAATATAAAATTTATTATGTATTATTAACAAAATATTATCAATATCTAAAAAAAAAAAATTAAAAAAATGTTATATATTCTATAAATATAAAATTTAATATGTATTATTAATAAAACATTATTAAAAAAATTAAAATTAAAAAATTGTTATATATTCTATAAATATAAAATTTAACATGTATTATTAATAAAATATTATCAAACTTTTTGAAAATGTATATTTTTGTTTATTATATATTATTAACAAAATATTATCCATTTCAAAAAAATTAAAATTAAAAAATTGTTATGATGATGATAATTAACGTCCACTAAGACTGATTGGTTTATCGAACCTTAAGAGGGTAAATGTTTACTTGTGATTCTTTATGTATAGCTATAGAAGTGGAGATTACCCCAAACTTTAAAGTTTTATCAAAATTCAAAATAATTCAAAATGGATTTCAAAACATATCAATAAACTTTAATTACAATAAAAAGAAATTTAACTACTTTTGATTTATGTATGATTTATGTATAACAATAGAACTCTAGATCACCCCAAAAATTGAAATAGAGTATACAATATTATATTAATATTTAAAGTTTTATCAAAATTCAAAATGGATTTCAAAATATATTAATAGAATTTAATTACAATAAAAAGAAATATTAATAAACTTTAATTACAATAAAAATAAATTGAACCACTTTTTCTTTATTTACAACCATAGAACTTTAGATCACCCAAATTGAAATAGATTATACAATATTAACATTTAAACTTTAAAATTTTATCAAAATTCAAAATAATTCAAAATGGATTTCAAAATATATTAATTATAGGACCTTTAAAAGGATCATGAGTGTCTCAAATTCCTATTTATTATCATCCTTCTGGTCTCTATCCCTAACAATAGATTTTTGATTTCTAATTATTGCCCTTTTTTCCTTCTTTCCTGACTTCTTTTACCTTTTGAACTTCCTTCCTTAATTCAGCTTGGTCTTCGGGAACGAGGTCTTCATTTATAAATATTCATGACCCTTTTAAGCTCGAAGATTTACTAAGTATGTTATATTTATGGTCATTACAACTTACTTTGACAGGGATCAACCTATCTTTATGATCAATTATTTTTCCTAGCCTCTTTGCTTCTATGATGTAAGTTGTATCAATTTGTGATTTATTTTTTAATTCTTCTTTTACTATTGCTAGCATATCCTCCTCTTGTTGTTCTTTTATACCCAAAATTACGAGGTTCAAGGTTCTTTTGTTGCGCTCATGGTCCAGTTCGATTAGCTTATTCATTTCCTCTTTGATGGGTTTGATATCCAATTTGTTTTCCATATTACTAAGGGTCAAATTGTTGGTTAGTTTTTCTTCTAGCTCTTTAATCCTATATCTCAAGTTGTAATTTTCTTCAACCCCTCCTTCTTGGGTTGATTGTTTATGTTTTTCCATTTCTTGAATTATATCCTTCATTGTCTGCAATTCACTCTTGAACCCTAAGAATCTATCCTCTATTTGAGTTTGAATGGTATCTTTATTTTTTTTATCAATCATTGCCTCTAGCTCTATTTGGAGTTTTACGTCTCTTTCTTCACTCCTTTTTTCTAATGTTTCTAACTCTATTTGGATTTTGGCATCTCTCTCTTCTCTTCTTTTTTCTACTGATTCCATATAATCGTAAAGGATGTCTAGGGTGATTTTGGGGGACCTCCCCTTGTTAGGTTGAGCTTTTGGAATAGGTGGTGGAGTGCTCATATTGAAAAGAAGAGAACAAAAAATGTAACAAATAATATTATGGATTGACTTTGTCTCTCAAATCAGCTTTTACTTGTGAAACTTAAGATAAATAATAAATAAAATATATTTAAATCTCTTTATGTAAAATTAAAATTGAATCAAAGTAAAAAGTGACTCACCTCATTTCAAATGTCCAATTGCTCAACCCGTTGAAGAAGCCAAAAACAATTTCCTAAAACCCCAGAGAAGTCCGAAGAAACCTGGGTAAAAAAGATAAAAATCAAAGAGAAGTATTATTCTCGTTCAAAACCCCATAGAAGTTAGGAAAATGTGGGTAAAAAAGGTAAAAATCAAAGTTATTCCCATTTTATTAATAATATATATTCTACAAATATAAAATTTAATATATATTATTAATAAAACATTATCAAACTTTTTGTAAATGTATATTTTTGTCACTGTTCATAATTATTATATTTTTATTGTTTTTTATTATATTTGGATGAATTTTTTTCTTTTGCTTTTGTCGATATAAAAAAAAAAGACCTAAAATAATTATTATATTTTTATTGTTTTTTATTATATTGGATGAATTTTTTCTTTTGCTTTTGTTGATATCCAAAAAAAATTGACCCAGACTTTCTTTTCTTTAGTTATGTTTATTCAACTATTTACATTAGTAATTTGTCCTCCCTATTTTTTTTATTTTTTTATTTTTTTTTTTATACTAGGGGAATCGGTAACAACGGCAGTATCGTACTCGCGTGACACGGGGTCGAATCCTGTCGGCTGCCTTATAACCCCTAGGGAGAAACGCACAGCCCGCAAGCACGCCCTCCGAGTAAATCGGGGTGAGAATCGACCTTGAGACCTCATTTTACATAGTTCCTTCCATTTACACGGCACTTGCCAATCGGTCTACACCCCTGCGGGCTGAAATCCTCCCTATTGATCTAGTCATTTATTTTCATTTATTTTTATGGCTAAGGGTTACTTTCATTTAGCTCATTTTTAAACTCATCTAATGATTGTACATTTCTCCATTATTTTAGGTTTGAGATCCCTTATGACGAGTGGAGTATTTATTCGAAATGTCGGGAAAAGTTTCAAACTTATATATTGTTTGCTTCCAACAAATCCTCCACAATTATAAAACTTTACAAAGCATTTGATAAGTTCACCTAAATGATAGTAAAATGTATGTGTTTAAATCGTGTTAAAATTTAAAAATGTTCCAAGTGGATAGTTTACCCATCATCATTTGATCTAAATGTCACTTTAAATGGTAGAGAAGAGTGACATGCTCATGAGAATAAATAGATATGAAAAAGAACTACTTGTTAAATTTGAGAACTTAGAGTTGTGATAAAAGAACTTAGAGTTGTGCTCCCCCTCTTTCAGCCATTGTATTTTGGATTTCTGTCCCCAGAGAATTTCCTCTTGGCATCGTCGATCCTCTAGCTAGTTGGCTATATGTTTCTCCCAATCGATGGACTCCTCATTCCATCCCTGGGCAATGGCATTATGTTGCAACTCTGCCATATGAGATTCCAACCTTTTTCTTTCTTGAAAAATGTTACCAAACACCCATTTGTTCTGAGTTTTGAGATGAAGCTTCAATGCCTTTAGACATTGTTGGAAGTGATACATAAGTGTGTCACGAGTAGAATCTGCCTCCTGCCACCATTTATGAATATTTACCTGAAAGACTGGGTGCATAAAGCATAAATTTTCAATCCTAAAAGGCCTTTTACATGGCATCCCATGTAGTTCAATGGTATGACAAATGGGCCTATAATATGAACCAATATCTGGAAGAATATTGGACTCCATCTAATGTTGAGAGAGAATTAGCGACTCTGAGACAAGAAATTTGTCAAGTCTACATGCTATCTAATGATTTCCCCTCGTCTGTTGTTCTAGGTGAATACTTAGTTGATAGTGGAAATATCAATGAGCTTGTTGTCTTACATGAAGGAGTGAAAGGAGCCACTATCCCATTCAAGTATATAGATCCCTCCTTTTTTTCCTCTAGAGAAGATATCATGTTGAATCTCCCCCAAGAATCCTAAAAATTGTCCCAACGACCTCCTCTAAATGTTGCGAAGAGTTAAGGAAGTCGATTTTCTCATTTCGATGATGAGGACCATATACATTAGTTACAAAGTCACACACTTTATCTCCAATTGGTTTGAAGCGAGTTGTAAGACTTTGGGGTGTGACGAAAAAATTATCCAAGATGATCATGGCAGAGTTCTACATGATAGAAATCCCTCCAACAACCCCTTTGGCATCCAACGCCATGGATTGCCCTGCCCTCCAAATTTTTCAAGCGATGTTATCTAAAGAAGAACTAGAACACGTAGTTTCTTGAAGAAGAAAAATATATGGAGATTCAGAGAGTACCTTGTTTTGCAAGAGTCGTTGCTTACTCTTGCCATTTATGCCACGATTATTCTAGGAGAGAACTTTCATTGGAAACTTGGGGTGAGAGAGGGTTGCTACGAATCCTTAATCAACACATTATGCCCATAGTTTGCCAATATATGACCAATTTCCTGAAGAAGGTGAAGATTGGACTTTCTGCCACTACGCTTGTCATTTTTAGGGGATTTCTTGGGCATCTTTGGCCTATTGGTTTGGAATCCTAGGGCTAAATATGATCTTGGCTGAAGATGTGCTCTAGAAGATCCTTTATCATTTTTGCGCAGGGATTGTTGAAGTCTCTGGATATGCTCAATCGTAATGGATTATATTTCTTAGCACTGACAAGCATCAACGATGCCTTGAAGGTCAATTCCCTTCAGATCCATGTCCTCTGAATTGGGATCCATTTCTTCCTCATGGTCCCAGTGCATGGGGACATATTCTAATGGTGGCATGTCCAAAGGTACTTTAGAGGTTTTGAGCCTTTTGGGATCTTTAAGGATGGAAAAGTAGTCATTTGATTTTTTAGATTTCGATCCTTGAAGGGAGAGGTCAGAGGATTGCTTAAGGATCAAATTTTGTGGAGTTAAGATAAAGATCTTATAGTTATTTTTCATACACGGGGTTTGTGCCCAGGTCTTCTTCGATTTGTGATCTTAGTGAAGCCTTCTTCATCTTCCTCTGGATCTGATTTGGTGGGCTTAGGTGGATTAAGAAGCGAGCAATCTTGATAGAGATGGACATGCTCATGACAACGACAACATTGATAGGGAATGTACTCATAATCAAGGGTTTGGATCCATTATGAGTCCTGATAACAAAGACAAATGGAGTTTAGGATAGGAACCGAGACATTCATACATATGCAGATTTTGGCATAAGTTGTATATCTACCTTGCTTGGTGGCTTCCACCGATTTGACATAAGTACCCAGGGTATTCCCAATCCCAGCCAAAATTTCCTTGTCTTAGTATTCCCGAGGGAGAGAATAGAGGCAAACCCAAACTGGAACAAAGATGAAGTCTTCATTATCAAGGTTAAATTTATCTATCTAGAATCACAAATGTAACCCCGCCAAACAAAAGAAATAAGGTCCATTCTCAAATATTTGATCCCGATATCGCAGACTATGAAGGATGGCGGTAAAAAAATCCTTTAGAACCTAGCTTAAGATCAAATCTTCCTTGGGGTTTCCAACGAGTATTGACCCATGAAATCATATCCCATTCCATGGACTATATTCCAAGGAATTTTCCTATGACCGCGTGATCTTGCATATACGTGACATACCTACCCTTTCAGAGCAGATTTCATACTTGGGTATATACTGTGCCTTTGGAATACATTGTTTTGGTTTCCATTTTGGTGCTTCTTCAGTGGCTTGGGTCATATCTACTATCAAAATATCGTCCACCATTTTGGATCCTTCTGCCCCTTGATTCGGGTTATCAGATCCTGCAGGAACTTCTTGGGTATCAGGTTGAGAGTTTCGGCAAGAGCCGAGAAGAACATTCTTGAAGGAAGGGGGGTTTGACCCCGCTGAGAGCCCTGCCATGGACATCGTCATCCAGAGGACCATGCGAACAAGAGACTTGTGTTGATATTGTTTGTTCGGAGCTCCAAATATTTTTTCCTATAACCTATCACAAAATTGGGAGATCTGTAAACATCTTATTATTGTTATTAATGATACAAGGAGGGTGGGGAAAATAATGGGAGACCCATATTAACAATCTAACAAAGGAAACATAACAAATAAATACATTCATTATAGGTATTAATAAATAAAAACTTAAAGAAGGAACTTAATCTTTTTAAGAAGGAATGGAATTTAAGAAAAGAAAAGAAAAGAAATTAAATGGAAAAAGAAATAAAATGAGAAACGAGGGGAAGTGAAGAAAAGGAAGGATCGAGATTAACGATGGAGGTTTTGGATGTTGGTTGCCAAGAGTGGTTGAGTTTTTAATCATCTTCGCAGTTAAAATTATTAGATTGTTTTTTTTTTAATTTCTACGGCTTCTGTAATAATGTGAGTTAAAAAATGAGAAGTTAACTCTAAGACTTTGGTGTGATTAAGGAAAATGAGATGCTTAGTGTTAGAGAATGCTTTGCAATGACAGATTTGGTAAATTGATAATGAAATGTATCAACAATATGTTATTTGAGATAAGTTTGGATAGATTGGTTGGTTTGATCAATGTAGGTTTGCCAAAAAAAAAAAGAATTTGGTAAGCACTTCAACAAAGTAGTGGGCCAATTTCATGTTTGACACTTCTAAATAATTGTTTAAGCATATTATGAGGTAAAGAAAGTTTCGATGTTCTTTTTTACTAAGATCTTAGAAACTTGATCGATGATATTGTAAATGTAAGCAAGGGCAATTTGGGTTAAGGATGAATGACCATAAAAAAAAATATTGACTTTGATTTTTGTGTGCAAAATAAAGCGAAAGTCAAAAAAATTCTAACTTAGGAAAATAATTAACAAACATTTAAAAAAACCAAACAAATAAATAGATCAAGAACCCCAAAAAACCCAATTTGTATTAAGAAATATGAACGAAAAAAAAAGAATAATATAACATAAAATGTATATTTAAAAAAATGTATATATCAATAAGTCCTTTGAAAATTGATGAACAATATTTCACAAAGGGATCATAGTGCAACCTTACATACTTGAATTGAATTGAACCTTTAGTGAACGTTTGAGTTAAACAAAATAGAGTTGCATAGCAGCTAAGTCCCTCCCTATGTTGGCATGAAAATTAGTAGAAAAATCAACGTATTCACTAAAATTTGTATACATAGTGAAAGTAAGTATACAATGTGAAGTAGGGAGTTGCCTTTTGTTTTGCCAAGTCTATTGAACAATGTATCAAATAAATAAGAAAGTGGGATTATGTTCTTAGAGCAATTCATGGACTTGCGCATAAAGATTGTCTTTAAAAACTTAATATGCTAATGACTAAAGAAAAGGCTATGAGAGTAGACACTAAGATGTGGGAGTAGACGCTAACACTATAAACTATAGGGGATCAAAAAGAATATAACTAACTGACACATTCATTAAAAGAAAATTTCAATTAAAACAAAGGGTAAAAAAAATACAATAAATTCATTGAAAACAATTAAAATGAAAAACAAACGAGAACAATCTCTTAAACTTCGACAAACATCTAAACTTAAACCATATAGCCCACTATTGTATCCTTGAGAGTCAAACGCTTATATCCTTGTATCATCAAAATGTGTAAAGTGTCTAAAATATTTTCAAATAATATCTAGTAAACTTTCTAGTCTTTTTAGCAACCATCTAATTCATTCGTTTTTGTTTTTCTATAGCAATCATCTAATTCATTCACGGAGTAGTAGATTCTCTTTGTTTCTAGAACTTTCTTAATGTGCGCACCATTTGGTCAACCTCATTTATAATAATGCATTTCTTATGTAACACATGTTACCGTGTTTAAACCTAAGTATCAAATTTATATTATGCACCATATTTGGAAGGTGATTAAATATAACATTATCACCATATTTGGAAGGTGATTAAATACTAGCACAGCCACAAACTCGTGGCTGGTGAACGCCGAAAGGTTTCGGCAGACCCAAACTTAGGTTGACCTCAAAAAAAAGTTATATAACTAAATTTCAAAAATATAAATTAATATATTTTCAACCGTATTAATGACAAATGTCATCATAATCTTTTATTTTTACATTTTTCATAAAAAAAAATATTATATTTTATTGATTTTAATATTAAAAAAAAAACATTTTTATAATTTTTATCTTTAAGTTTTTCAAAAATGACACTTAATTCGGTTGTATATTTCAATTATTTTTTAAAGAATTTCAAAATTATTCATTGGCCTGCTCTTTGACTCTTGACATAGGCGTGCAGCGACGGTCTCTGTTCGTTGGCACCGTGTCCCTGCAATTTATGGTCACTACAGTAATTTAAAGGACCCATTTACCCATCACTGTTGTATATTTTAAATTACTAATTACAATTAGTAATTAACAGGAGCACCGTTTCTAACCTGGAAAAAGAGAGCAGTTTGCGTCAAAAAGCAGTTGAACAATATCGTTTAATGAAAGGCAATTTAAGGATTATATGTATAAAGTATCGTACTGTTGATTTTTTTAGCTCCTATGTTTATTAAAACTCTATAATATTGAAACGCAATTGTGTAATTCCAAAACGATATAGTGTGCATGTTAATTTAATTAAATCAATAAAATTTAATATTTAAATAATCTTGAAAAGCTTTTGATAGATTTCTTCCGAAAGCCAAAAGGCACTTCTCGTCTCTATGGGATTCAATTTATTGAAAGAGTATTAAATCAATTACTCAACCATCACTTTCTATGGGATTCAATTTATTGAAAGAGCATTAAATCAATTACTCAACCATCACAACCATCACAGTTGTAGAAAAACAGACGGCTGGTCATCATTAAAACCCTTCTCGTTTCTATGGGATTCTGCTTTTATTTGCATGCTTCTGGTCATCATTAAAACCCTGATCCATTGATTCAAACGCCACATTTTCAAACTGGTTGCTCGCGGAACCTTACCAAAACTACGTGTATCTCGTTGCTGGTATTTGGTTCAATAGAAACTGCGTCCGCCCCTCCGTGATCGTTCAAGACTGCGCCGCCCCTCCTGGACACGCACCGATTTCTTTTGCAGATTATAGGTGAAGAGATCAGGAACCACGTTTATGAAACGCGACAGCAGAAAACGAAACGCTCATGGGTCGGCCATTCAATATGAAACTTGACAGCTGAGGAAATCCAAAGGTTAATCCTTTAAACGTGGCAATCATATGGTGCTACAGTAATTTTTTAATATGATTAGGTAAATGTTAAAAAGTAAACAGGGTAACTGATGCATTCAAAAATACAAGTAAGTTATGAAAAGTAAATCACATTCATTGATTTGGGAGGACGACTAAGAATATGCCAGCATCTTCAATTGTTAGCCATCAGATTAGAAATTTAGATTAAAAGGTGATTAATTGTGCCCATTGTCAATAGGTATACGCCTTTCGGCGTAATAACATTATTTCTCTAATTAAATATAATTATCCTCTTAATAGTAAACAAATATTATATTCAAAATATTTGAAATCATTTTTATCTAAAAGAAAACTATACTGGTAAATACTTCAAGCCTTTAAGATTTGTTTAGATTTATTGTCTTGTCATTTATTAATATTGATTTTCAAAGCACCTTTGCATTTTTCCTCTTATGAAAAAAGATTAGCACACAACTATTGACAACATAAGAAGGACAATAAATAGGATGTCCGACCATTATGAAATTATTTAGTCTTTCAAAATAGGAAATAAAATAAAGTTTTTACAATAGAGAATAGGGAATTATGGATGGAATGACGCAACAAATCTTTAATTCAGAGCCAACATGTAAGATAAGGAGCATTATTGTAGAATGTAGCAAACATTTTGAAAGATTACTTCTAACAATTTTGATTGTATACTACAAAAAAATACATGCATAAAATGATATAAGCTATGATAGAGATCTATCCAAATTTGTAACCCTTTCATACTAACTTTTTAGTTAGTTTTCTTTTAAAATTAAGGATACCATCTCTCTAATGGAGTAAAAATGGACATGAAACTTATCTCTTATAAGAAGACCCACATTTCCAATTTATCATTCAACAAAAAAATATTTCATTTCCACTAGAGAACAAACAAATTATTTAAAGGGTATTTAAAGAGAGTTCCCTGGTTATTTCAAAAGTTTTTAACTAATATAATACTTAATATTGAGCCATTAATGTTATCAAAATCATACTTAATATTGAGCCATTAATGTTATCAAAATCATTCCCATAGTTGTAAAACTGATGATATTGGATAACCATAATCATAACATCAATGTGTAAACAATGTAATGTTCTAGGCTATTTTTTTTAATTTTTTTTAGGTAAGAGGTTTTATATATAAAGGGCCTTCAAAAAATCAAGCTAGAGGTACAAGAACCAGATAGTAACCGTACCGTAATTACTGAACTGCCCCAATAGAGGGGAAACCAGTTAAGCCAGCCGGATAAGTCGAGCATTGATAATTTAACAGTCTTTTAGAGCAGAACTAAGCTGACTGGAATGCAGCTAAAAAAAAAGCCTATTAAAAAGTAAAGAACCCCTATGGGCTCAAACACTTGGCAAATAACCTGGCTAGGTGGCAAGAACGGCCTCGTACCAAGGTTCCTCTTCGACGAGTGTCCCTTTGCTTTCCAATTGCATGGCAGTGTCCATGTTGCTCTCATCCCGGTTGGCGACTGGCAAGGTGTCTTGTTGCGCATGCTGTCCTGTAGCCTTCTCCACGTCCGTGTCCTCATGCTCGGCCTGCTCCACAACAATCTCTGCGGAACGCTGCGTCTGGGTGTTTCCTTCGTTGGTCTCTGCATGGGGTTCCTCTGCTGAAGCCGCGCCTACTGGGTTAGGGGGGAAAGCATCTTGGAGGGAGGAAAGAATCTGAAGGAGGGTCGAGATCTTTCCATCTGTGATCTGCAGACGGAATTGGAGGTCCTCCATCCCCTGACAGAGTTCAAAGACCAGACCATAGAGAATAGTAAAACTTTCTTTCAGCTGCGAGTCAAAGATGGAGTCAGAAGACGGGTTCACGTTGTTTCGGGCCCTTCGAACAAGAGGTGGCGCCCCCATGGGCAGCCTTGAGGAGCCAACTACTGGTGCATGGGGAGGCTTGAAAGTTCTGGAATTCGGAGGGACGGGAAGGTATCGTGAAGAAGAGCCCGACGCGCTGTCAATGATGGCTAAGCAATCAAACCGAGAGACAGGCGAGGTGGAGGAGGTGAGAGGTGCTGGCTCAGGCTGGAGAGGTGGTGAGGAGATCGTGGAGGGCGAACCAGGGGGTGAGACAGAGGCCCGGGGCTGACAAGGATGCCATGGAGAGCCTCTTCGTGGCCGTCCCCTTTGACGCGGCATGAGTTTCGTCGAATGAATGCAGAAAAAGACTAAGTGCACCAGGCGGAAGTATAGAGCCTGGAGATGGGCAGGGGCTGTAATCACCATGAAGGTCCAGTTTGAACCAGGCCAGGGCAGCGGAGGGAGGAGCAAGTCGGTCCGCGAGCGAGGGTGAGAAGCTAACACAAACGACAGAGCCATAGAGTAATTCGTAAAGGGGACGGGTGCAGCAGAATTAAAGTCGTTGCAACGACGTAAGGTCAATTTAATGCAGGGTCGGGGTGGCGGGCGTTGGCACGAGCTCATCACATGGCTCCCTGCCTCGTTGGCCTACCGGTTCTTCCTCCTCGTGCCAGTTGGCTTGCACTAGCACCCCATCTAAGGGTGTGTCCATTGCCCCAGCTTTACGGATACATTGCTGGAGAATGGGGTGATCAGGATCGAGGGACGTTTTGCAAAGGAGTTCCGGTCCATTCCAATTGGTCCCCAGATTAGCCAGTTCATCCGCAACTTGATTCGCCTTTCTCCTCATATGAGCAGGTATAACGGCCTGATTGGGTTGCAGCAAATCTGTGATAGTCTTTAGCCCGTGTGAGAGTCTCCAACTGGGTGAAATTTTGTCCGGGTTTGCTCCATTTAAAATTATGCGAAGGAGATTGATGATGATTTGAGAATCTCCCTCTACAATCAACTTGGTGAAATTGTGCTCAATGGCTAATTGCAGTCCTCTAATGAGCCCCCAAAGTTTCGTTGCATTGTTCGTGGTATGACCAAGGGAGCCTGCGTTTATGAGAATGATGTGCCCATGATGGTTGCGAAAGACTACTCTGTAGCTCGCTGCTCCTGGATTGCCTTTAGAGGCTCCATCAAAATTGAGCTTGAAGAAGTCGACTGGGGGGGCGGACCAAAAGGAGAGGCTACTGAGAAGGGGGGGGTAAGAAGAGGGGGGAAGTGGGTGATCAGAAGGAAGAGGATTCCACTACTGAAGGATCAGGAGTTCTGAGGGATTGTTGATCAAGTCTTTTTCAGTCCATAACTGAAGGTTGAGAGTTTCCAGAATATTGAGGCGGCATTGGTTCCAGCAGTGTTGCCACGGAAGGGAGACATTTCTGAAAAGCCTCCTATTTCTTTCTTTCCAAACCTGCCAAAGAATGAAGCCTGGAAGTAATTGCCATATACGATTTAGGAGGGGAGATTGGAAAGCTTGGTCCCTCCAGTCCATAATGGTATCAATGATACTATCTCTTTCGCGATCCGAGGTACGCATGATAAGCGCAACTTGATCCCATATTTGTGCAGTGTAAGGGCAAGAATTGAGGAGATGATTCATGGTTTCGTCTGCCTCTCCACAAAGCATGCATATAGAAGGCCCAACGAAACCTCTTTTTGAGAGGTTATCCCAGGTTAGAATGCTCGAGTGGGAAACGAGCCAGGGAAAGAGGGTAATTTTAGGCCAGTGTTTAAGATTCTAGATTTTGCGCCAAACTTTCCTTGTAGGTGGAGGGTCTAATTATGTTTTGACTTGATAGGCTTCATGTATGTTGTAAGTGCCCCGTGACAAGTATCCCCATCGAAGCATATCCTCTCCTGCGAGCTTGGGGATTTTCCTTTTGGATATTTCCTTCTGCCAAGGTCCCAGATCCATGTGCGCTTCCAGATTCATGCGTTCCCTGTTAAGGTACCAACACCGCCAGGTGTCTTCTGGGGGATTGTCCTTCCAATAATCAGCTACTCTTGGCATGCCCGCAAGTGTAGCTTGGGTACTAATATGCCTAGCCCAATCCTCGTGGTCCAAAATTGGCCATTGCTGCCAGGAATCTTTCCAGAAAAGAGTTGTTTTCCCGTTTCTAATTTCCCAGAAAGCATGTTGAGTAACTAGTTGTATGTTCTGCTTAGCCGCTGTCCAGATTAAGGAGCCTAGGTTGTCCCCGTTCCATCGTATTAAGTTCTTTTCCGCCACATCTGGTACATATTTTTTCCTCCAGAGTCGTTCCTAGAGATCCTTGGGGTTTTTTAGCCACCGCCACCATATTTTGGCGCTTAGAACTTTGTTCATGATAAAGGGGTCCCATAATCCCAGGCCTCCTTGTGCTTTGGGTTGGCAAAGTTTGTCCCAACTGATCAACGCTATTTTCTTCCCTGTGTTGAGGCCTTGCCAGATGAAATTTCTTTGTAAGCTTTTAATGGTTGTGAGGACAAACTTTGGAGCATCCAGCACCGAGAAGGTGTAGACAGGAAGGGCCTGAAGAACAGCTCGGAGAAGAATGAGACGACTAGGAAGGTTTAGAACTCTGAGGGTCCAGGAAGAAAGCCTCTTGGTGAAAGAGGACAGAAGATGTTCCCAAGAGGAGTTCCTGAGGGCATTATCAATCAAGGGGATGCGAAGGTATTTGGACAGAAGGGAGCTTCTGTTGAATCCTAAGATATCAGAGACATGGCGCTGAATCGGAGGGGGCGTATTGAAGAAAAATATTTGGGATTTATCTTTGTTACAGTCCAAACCCGAGGCTTCAGAGAAGGTTTGGAGGATCGAGAGGAGGAAGTTTGCTTCACGGGCAGTTGGGGTTCCCATCAAAAGCGTGTCGTCCACAAATTGACTATGCGAGATAGGGGGGGAGATGCCATGCAAAGGGAGGCCTGTCAGTGGGTTGTTTGCAACAACTGTGTGAATAGATCGACTAAGTCCTTCGGCCATAATGATGAAGAGGAATGGGGAGAGAGGGTCTCCCTGCCTAATTCCTCTTGAGGGGGAGAAGGGTCGAGAGGGAACACCATTGATAAGAATGGAAAAAAAAGCCGAGGAGGTTAGATTCAGAATCCAAGTCACCCATAGCTTATCAAAGCCAAAGGCAAGGAGCATTTCCCGCATGTAGTCCCAATTTATCTTATCGAAGGCCTTAGAAAGGTCTAGTTTAAGGAGCATACCTGGCGTTTTGGTCTTCTGCAAAGAGTGGATCACTTCATGGGCTAGGATGGCGCTGTCCAGGATTTGTCTGCCTTCAACATAACCTGATTGCTACGGAGATATGATTGTCGGTAGGATGGGCTTGAGTCTTCGGACAATCACTTTTGTTAGGAGTTTGTAGATGACGTTGTAGAGGGCTATGGGTCTGAACTGCTTAGGATGGTGAGCCTGCCCCTCTTTGGGGATGAGGGTGAGGAAAGTCGCATTGAGAGCCTGAAGGACTTGTCCTGTGGATCGGGAGTCTTCAATAATTTCCCATACCTCTACCCTGATCAGCGGCCAACAATGGTGGAAAAAATCGTTGGTGAAGCCATCGGGTCCAGGTGCCTTGCATTTGGGGGTGTCCTGAAGCGCTTGATCCACCTCCTCAATTGTAATGGGCTGGAGCAAGGATGAGTTTTGCTCCGGGGTGACGAGGGAGGGCACATGCTGCGTGACCTTGGCTATGGCCTCAGATCTACCCGGGAATGGTTCCGTGAGGAGATATTTGTAATAGTCGATCAGTGTCGTCTCCAAGTTTTCATGGGAATGAATGGGCTCCCCGTTGGTGGAGGTTAAGTGCGTAATTCTATTAGAATGACGCATGTGGATGACAGTTCTGTGAAAGAATTTGGTGTTTCGTTCCCCCTCCTTGAGCCATTGGATGTGTGATTTCTGTTTCCATAAAATCTCTTCTTGTCTTTTCCTGGCCTCCAACTGTTGATTTACTTTTGCTTCTTGAGCTTTTAGCTCGTTCGTTAACCCTTGCATCCGGATCTGATTTTGAATCTCGCCCGTTTGTTCTGATAGATGCTTTTGGGAGTCGAAGATATTGCCAAAAGTTTGCTTATTCCATAGTTTGAGAATTTGTTTGAGGTTCTTTAACTTTTGCTGAAATCTGTACATTTTGGAGACGCGGGGGACCTCTGTCTCCCTCCACCAATCCTGGATATTTGCTTGAAAATCTGGATGGTTGAGCCAAAACTGTTCAAACCTGAAGTGTTTCTTCCCTGGTGTGGCCAGCACATCCAACCATAGCTAGATAGGCCAGTGATCCGAGCCGGGGATGTTCAAAATACTAGCTTCCAGAGTTGTTCCTTCCATCATAAGGGAGTCAGAGATGAGGAATCGATCTAGTTTGCAGGCAATTTGGTGTGATTCGGTTCTTCTATTTGTCCAAGTGTAATTTCCATTGATGGCTTCCAGGTCGATAAGGTTGCGGTTGTCTATGAGGCTGTTAAAGTCACTGGAATCCTGATCCAGACGTCTTGATCCCCCTTTTTTTTCCTCCAGACTGCGTATGAGATTAAAATCTCCACCAACAATCCATTTGTTATGCCGAGTTAGATTGGATAGGTATTCCAAGTTCCTGAGAAAGGCTTGCTTATCCCGTGGGTTGGTCGGGTCGTAGACATTGGTCAGGTGTCCCGGCTTGTTAGAACCAATAAGCCTATAATCTGCAGTGATGGACCACTTGGTGGTGACAAAATTTTCCAACAGCAATGAGTTGGTGTTCCAAAGGATAGCCAGTCCTCTAGCTGTGCTTATGGCTGCAGTTGAAGTTGCATCCCCTTGCTTGCAATAGTAGGGGAGTAGCCTGTCAATGTCTTCGGATGTACACTTTGTTTCTTGTAATAGTACTATGTCAGGTTTTTCTGCAAATATCAGATCTCGTAGCATTTTTTGCTTGCCACGTCCATTGAGGCCTCTGATATTCCATGAGATAATCTTCATGATGACGGGGGGGTGGGGAGAGGAGGAAAGTTGTCCGAGATAAGGTGAATTTGCCCCGAGTTTACCATGAAGTGGCCTATTTCTTGTATAAGCTTGTTGGTGGACTTCCTACCTCTTTTCTTTTCATCTTTTTGAGTTTTACTCTGATTTTTTGACTGACTGCCCTGTATTCCTAGACCTTTGCTTGATCGAGCTATGGATCCAGCAGATGAGTTAAGAAATACCTTGTGCACCTTTCGTAATTGATCCCTAGGTATGGTGTACAGTTTCTGATGCCTGTAGGCGTGCTCGAGGTGCTCCAGATCCACCCCGGCTAGTTCTTGCTCTTCTAGCTCCATTTCTGCATCACCGTCCTCTGTCTCCAGAAAGTCTTGCTGGTCCACAGCTGTGTCAAGGGAGGGGTGATCTGATTCCTTTCCATGTGAGGGTCGTTCTTCCCCTTGGCTCATAGATTGAGGAGGATTATCCATATGGGGTTCATTGGGGTTTATTAGGGTTGTGGGATTCTTTGCTTGATCTTGTAGAATTGCATATTTATTACTAGTGGAAGGATCCTTACTTACTTGGGCTGACTGCTTTTGTCCTCCTTGTCTTCTTTTTCCTGTTGGTTGAGCAAAGCCGTCCTTTTCTTTGCCGCTTTCTGGGTTCCCTTCTTTGTGAGCAGCATTGAGGGGGCACTCTCTGAAAAGATGACTGTGTTCGTGGCATTTCCTGCATCGGAACAGAATGTGTTCGTAGTCGATGGTTTGGGTCCAGTCCTCGTCATGATATTCAATTATTATGGATCCCGGTAGCGGCTTGGCTATGTTCAGGTATACGCAGATGCGTGCATAAGAGGTGTAGCGCCTCTGCTTGGTGGCTTCTGAAGACTTAACATATATTCCTATGGTGTTACCTATGCCGGCCAAGACCTCTTCCAGCCAGAATTTCTGGGGGAGAGAGTACAGTCTAATCCATACAGGTGCATGGGAAAAATCCTCCTTTTCAGGGGTGAACTTCTCGGTCCAGAATCTTAAGAAGAGTCCTGCCGAGTTATAGAAATATGGCTCCCCATCAAAGATGCGATTGCAGTCCTCGAGGTTGTGGAATATGATTGTGAAGAACCCCTTGGAACCCAGTTGTAGCTCATAGTGTCCTCTTGGCTTCCACCAATATTGTATCCATTTGATCAGATCACGCTCTGAAGGCCAAAGCCCTAGGAATTTTCCTACGAGGGCGTAGTCTCTCATATATTGCTTTTGCTCTTCTATGCGTGGTGAGCTGATGATGTATTTTGGGGCCTGTGGTGCTTGTGGGATGCATTTGCCTGACATCCATGGAGTTGACGCTGTAGCCGGGATAGTCGCATTCTCTGGATCAATGTCCATCTCCCGATCCTTGAAGGTTCCTTCCGCCAGAAGTTTTGAGCCTAGATCTGGTGGGGGCTCAAAGGTCGGTCATTCTAAACCTTCTCTAGAGTTTCCATTCATGGTGGCCTGGCTGTAAGAGGCGTCGTTCGACCCTCCTTCCATCCGAGACATGAGCCCCTGCGGGGCGAGCGTTGTGGCAATGCGGCGTAGTGCGGCTGAAGAACCCTAAACCCTAAACTAGATCGAGTTTTTTCCTCTGGCTTTGGTTGAAATAGTTAACCCTAGCATCCTTGTTGTTTCTTCGAGGCTACTTTTAATGTTATGAATAAAAGTTAAAATAAAGAGGGAATTTGAATCCTATTCACATTTCGAACTAATCTTCGCTCTCATTTCCAACCGATATTCAACCACAATGTGCCTAAGTTAGCTCAAGGAAACTTTTGGTAAAAAACTTGCAATGATGTGTTATTGATAGATTTTGCACAAGTATACTAAACCAATCAAGTGAACCATTATATAGATCATAAAAATAATAAATAACAAAGGTAGCACATGGCAGAATCCCAAATATCACTTGTAACATGCCTCCAATGAAATGTAGTGCAAATAATGCTAGGAAGGGCAACGAGTAGGTGCACTCTTGCCTAACAATATTTGTATTATGGATTAGATCAAGACTAGACAAGATATGGATACAA
>ML826247.1:41094-63816 GCA_009831015.1 Picea engelmannii
GAGCAGTGCAAGCAAGAAGAAACTCTTTGGCGACAAAAGTCTCGGATCAGATGGCTAAAGGAAGGAGAAAGGAACACCAAGTTTTTTCAGAGAACAACCATGGCCATAAGAGCCCACAACGAAATCTTGAAGATAAGGGACCATAATGGTATAGAAAGAGAATCCCATAAGGATATTGAAATAACTCTGGTAAACCACTTCCACGGGATAGCCCAGGAACCTAACCAAGATAGAACAAAGGCCATACAAAAGGTAATCCAACATATCCCTCGCCTGGTAACAGATGAACAAAACCGCAACCTGATCAAACCCATTGCGGAGGAGGAAATAGACCAAGCACTCCAAGAAATGCCCAATGGAAAAGCCCCAGACCCAGATGGTTTCACAGTGGAGTTCTTCAAATCCTGTTGGGAAATCGTCAAACATGACGTCTATAGGGTAATGGAAAACTCTAGAAGGTCAGCCTCCATTCCGAAGGCACTAAATGCTACATTGATTACACTCATCTCCAAAGAAAATGAATCCAAAACCCCTGATCGTTACATACCTATATCACTATGCAATGCAGTGTATAAGATAATTTCCAAGGTGATAGCAAATAGATTGAAACCACTCCTACCCACACTGGTTTCACAAGAGCAGGCATGTTTCATGGAAGGAAGGCAAATAATGGACAATATTATCCATGCCTATGAACTTATCCACACCGTGAAGCTTCAGAAAAGAGGAGGAATGATAATACAACTGGACCTATTGAACGCTTATGACAAAATCAACTGGCACTATATGGTCAAGACCCTGGAAGCCTTTGGTTTCACCCAGCACTGGATCAGATGGATTGTCAACCTATTTTCCATAACAATCTTCGTGCTACTAGTAAATGGAGACCCTGCCAAACCTTACTGGCCCACGAGAGGCATGAGGCAAGGAGACCCGTTGTCCCCCTTCATTTTCATCTTAATGATGGAAGGACTCAACCGAAGCATAAAAATTGCAATCGCAACAGGGGAAATAAAAGGTATCAAACCCTACGAGAATTGCCCAACTTCTACACACCAACAGTTCGTGGATGATACCTTACTACATGGCATGCCCACGGTCAAGGAAGTGAAAGCCTACAAACGAATCTTAGATGAGTTTGGGGAAGCCTCGGAGGTAGAGATAAATCAGTTCGAATCTATGATCTTCTTCTTTAATACCAACCCTGCTATCCAAAGGAATTTGGCCAACATCTTGGTCTTTGAACGCAAAACCCTCCCAACCAAGTACTTGGGCATCCCCTTGACAGATGAAGCCTACAAGCTGTTAACTTGGGAAGGAATAGTCAACAAGCTACAAGACCGGGTAAAAAAATGGACGTACAGACCCCTCAACCTAGCCGGAAGACTTATCCTAACCAAGTCGGTTTTGCAAGCTATCCCAACTTTTATAATGTCAGTCTTCCCCGTCCCCAAGGGGATTCTACAAAAAATAAGAACCATACAAAGGGAATTCCCATGACGAGGAGCGGAAACAAGGAAAAAATGGGAACTAGTGGCTTGGGAGAAAGTATGTAAGCCAAGAAGCAAAGGAGGCCTGGGACTACACGACCCGCAAGCGACCAACAAAGCCTATGGAGTGAAACTCTGGTGGCGATGGGTCAAAGAAACGACCACGCCATGGGTCAACCTGTGGAAGGCAAAGTATGCCCCAGACATTAGTGATCAAGATAAAATCCGCTTCAGAGGCACCAAGGAAGGTTTTTCCATCTGGAACTTAGCCTGGCACAACAAGACCTAGATCCACACACACAACTTTTGGGAAATAAGAAATGGCAGAACTGCCCGATTCTGGGAAGATGCCTGGCCACAGGAACCCAAAATGGAAATATCGAGCCAGGAGGAACTACAACAGGAGATGATGGAGCAAGGCAAAACCTGAGTCTACCATTACTGGAAATAAGAAACAAACTGCAACAAATGGAGATTATGGAACACTCTCACTCCACAGACAAGAGACCAGACCGTAGCAGCAGTAAAAGAGGTGGAGGAGGAATTGGGGAGACGAAAAATAGTAGTCACGGATGGTAGTGACCAGTTGAGATGGGGGAAAAAAGCAGGCGATGAATTCAACCTTAAAGAAGTACGCTACTACATATCAAACCAAGACCAAGAAGACACGACACAACAATGGGACAAGCTCTGGAACAGCCCCCATTGGCCAAAAATAAAAATCTTCCAATGGCTAATACTACACAACCGAATCCTAACTTGGGAAAAACTAAAGAAGAGAGGTTTCATAGGCCCCTCAAGATGTCACCTATGTGAAGAAAAGGAGGAAACAATGAACCATCTGATGGATGAATGTCCCTACACAACAGAAGTATGGGACTGGGCGGCAGGCATCTTCTGACAGTCTAATAGGGTCAGAGGTAATATTGCCACAACTATAACCACATGGAAGGAAAACTATAGCGAAAACGAAGAGGTTTACCTCTGTTGGACCCTCATCCCCGACATGATCATTTGATCAATATGGAAGGAACGAAATAGGTGCATCTTCAGGAACCAAAGATGGACGGCTGGAAAGATCAAGGAAACAATTAGAGCTATGACAAGAGAAATGGTACAGAGCCGCAACTGTCAAATAGGAGGAGCACAACTTACAGACCAGGATCTCAGAATTCTAGAGGCCTTTCAATTGAAAAGAGGACACAACCCCAAGCAGATGAGACAGTTGCCACAACTACAAGTAGGTGAGCGCAACTGGAAACTGCCACTTGAGGGCTTCCTCAAGCTGAATTTCGACTGGGTGTCGAAGGTTAACCCAGGATGGACAGGTACGGGGGGAGTAATCAGGGGCAATCAAGGAAAAAAAAATTCTGCCTCAAGAAACGTGTCATGTATTTAGGTGGTTTTTCGGCACATGGTTTTTGCCAATGGTTTTTTCTATTTTCGGTTAAGGAATTAGGGTTTTGGACTAATCCAGGTCACTTGGTTAGGGTTTTGGATGACGCTGGCTCCTATATGTATTTTGTATTCTAAACATTGTAACAAGATAAATGTTTACAGTGCAAGAATAAATTTGGAAATTTAAATGCATTTTCCATATGGACTGGTGAAAGATAAAAATATATGATGGCATAAAATTAATAGGAGATAAGAAATATAAAAAATTTAAATGCATTTGTGAACATGGGGTATAAGTAAATGATGGTTGCATTGTTGAGCACCATTTATTTTGAAATATGTAAAAAAGAAAAGTCTGTAATATATAAAAGAGTAAATGCATTTGCCATATAGATTGGTGAAGGATAAGAATAAAATTTTGTAACATATTGAAAATTAAGTGCATTTGTCATAGAGAGTGGTGAAAGATAAAAATAGAGTCTGTATTATATAAAAATTTAAATGTATTTTTATTTGAAATTTGTCAAAAAATAAAAGTTTGTTACATAATACTGAAAATTTTGAAATATACAAAAAAATTAAAGTCTGTTACATATAAACCAGAATTTCAATGTGTTTGTCATTTAGACTGGGATTGGGGCTCCCGCAGACCATTAGAGAAATATGTACAAGAAACAGGACTGTGGAAAGAAGATAGAGTGCAATAGCTGCAAAAGAAAATAAATGGAAAGGTATAAGTGTTTGTCTATACATCTGTATTTAAGAAACTGGAATAACTGGGTTGATAAACAAAGAAGGATGCGATGAGTAAACTTATAGTGAGGGTACATATTATCCTTTTGGCTATTTTCTTGCGGTTGTCATTTCATTGATGTCGTCGATGACTGCGGTTTCAAGGATGTCCTCCACAACTGCTGGAATGTTGGCAACTGCATGTTGCCTTTTGTCGGCGGCCTGTTTCAATTGCCTTTCGAGTCATTCTTCAATGTAGCCTCTCATTGGGGCGACGTTGATCTCATTTCGGATTTTTATGTTGAAAATATCGTTTTCTAATTCCTGGAAGTCGATAGAAAGATTAGAGAGAGTCTGATGAATTTCCTCATTCTGTATTACATATTTGACTAGCCAGTCGTGGACGTGAGCTTCATCAAATTGAAGGATGCTGTAAAACTTTTGCAGAGACAAGGTCTTAAACATAGCAACCTATTTATCGAACTCTTGCCTGGTTAAGGGCAAGGAGTTTGTGATTAAGTGGGGGTCTTAGAAGTCGTAGGTTTTCTCGGCTAAGTCTATATTTGACAGCTTTGTGAATAATATATCTTTCTTCGATATGGCTTGTTCACATGACTGAACAATGAGATACGGGTTCTTTACTTTTTATTTCCAACATGCATTCAATTGGCCGATGCGTTTTTTGGATGGAAGATCTTCTTCTCTTCTTTTTGCTTCTGTCATATTGTTAACAATCTTGCCAAAAGGGATGACCGTTTTTAAAAAGAATTTTTCTTCATCTTTTAATTCGGCTTGCAAAAGATCGAGCAAGATATGTGCCCTAGTTCCAAGGGAAGTGATGGTTTGTGATATTTTCCACGCCTCGGTAACCAATTCCACTTTTTTTTTTTATATTTTTCTCCACATATCCTTTACATGATGCGAGTAGGGTGGATGATGCTTTTACATTGGGTGCAAGGGTGGTAGGCATGGCTATTGCCAAAGGATCGACAAGCAATGGAATAAGAATGAAAGAGTCTTCCAATTCCTTGATTCGGTCCTTCAGTCTGGCATTCTCGGTCTCGATGCCTCCAATGGAATCATGAAGTGCTTCTCCGGTCGTGGTGTGAAGTTGACAGATTTGGGACGACCGCATATTGACAACATCAACCTCTGAATGAGATTTGCCTTTCTTATATTTAACATTTTTTTTTTTCTGAATTATCATTTTTTTGTTACGGCTATAAAAAACAACGCTATGGAACACGAAGGATTCATCTTCGTCAAAATTTTCGGTAACGGATATGTCCATTGGATGGCTATGGTGGATGGGGTCTCCGGGCTGATCAAGGAAGCAGATCATGGTATCCAGATCAATGTTAAGTTCCCACTCTGGATTTTCGGCTCTTCCGCCTGCCCCACATTTTTTTTTCTCTTCTTCTCTACTGGAAGCTTGTGAGAACTATCAATTTTAGAGTGAGGAGGGTCGTTATCTCCTCCTCCGTTTGAAGAACTCTGGGTTTCTTTGTTGCTATGATGGGCCATTGGAGCGATGCTCTGAGATGTAGTACTTTTTGGAGTGGTATTTGTGGATTGAACACTCTTGTCACTAGGGCCTTTCCCCTGTTGCGTGTACAATTTAGTGCAGCTTTGCATTGTATGTACCTCGTCGACATCAGAGGCAGGACCGTTGTCGCCACTGTCTCTGTTTTTGGGTAGGTGTTTATTTACAAAACAATCGTCATGGCCAAGTGTTTGTAAATGTTGTCTAAAAATATCATAGGGGTCGAATCCTTTTATGTCTTCAACATATCTCAGGTTGGAGATGCTGGAATGTGCTATGAAATCGTCAATTTTGTTGATGTTTTTCAACAGGAACTCCCCTATTTTCCAAGGCAGAGGAATGAACCTTTTTTTTTTCTTCCTTTGAAACAAATGGAATCAATAGCTGTATTGACGTGCTACTTTTGCAACAAACATTATGTCCGTAATGTGACATGGAAGGAGAGCAGGTTGTTCCATGGAGCCAAAAATTCTTATGATAGTGTAATTATCCAAATGTTCGAGTGTCCCCTTATTGTCCAAAAAACTAGTTGTCTATTCAGATATGCGAGGAGCATCTTCTCCCAACAACAAAACTTTGAAAACAGACAGGAAGCCATTAAAAACCTCATAAAAACAGTGGGAAGCCTTGTGTTTCCACAAGGCCTGGTACCAGAACATTACTGGGTGGAATTCACAGTTGACATTCTTGGACAGAGACAGTTGCGGAAACCGACAGGAATGTGCTATTGCAAAAACTAAATAGGATGACATATAAAATTTCTTTTCCCTTTTGTAACTTGACAATTGGGAAGAGATTTCATGGGAAATTAACCTGCTCCAATAAAAAATGGCTTGTTCATTGATTGTGAAATACAAAATATAAAGAGCCATGCGGGAAACAATAGTTGTGGAATCCTGTCCCGTTATTCTTGTAAACAGCCAGGCAATTTCGCGAAATGGATTTCTAAATGAACTAACCTGCATGCCGCTAATATCTTCAAGAACTAGATTCAGGTTTTCCAGAAAAAGGGGCAAGAGGTCCAATCCGTTATTATGCTTTGCTAGGAACTATTTGCAATCTTCTCCTTTGAATGTCAATGTTGGCTCCGACAATTTCAGCATCTAGCGGAAGACTTGAGGTGAGAAAGAAACAAAAGAGCGGTCCTGCAGTGGAATAATTCTTTTCTCTGCAATAAATTTATCGGCGCACCAAGAGACTAGGTCCTTACAGTAAAAAACCTCAGGGACACAACTTGCATGAGCAATCTCGGAGATCCAAATTACTTGGTTCTCTGCGGCAGAGGTTGAGTAATAAGAAAATGCCCTAGACCAGTGGAAGTTCTAGTCCTCGCGCCCGAAGATGTTCAGTGTATCTCCACAGAACTGTTGTCGAGCTGATGCCATAGGTTTATGAGAAGGTTGTTTTGCTGCAGATGATCATTTAAATGAACAGTTAGAGCCGATAATGTAACTTTCGATAAATCTTGGTTAAATGCTTATGAATGGGAAAGCTCCTCGAGCCTTTCGCTGATTAATGACAATCTGTATTGGTGGTGCATGATGAATTGTTAGCAGTAAAGTTTATTTATTGAATATTTAGAAATGCGAAGGTGGCGGGTACAATGAAGAGCAATTAAGGAATGGAGGTTTCGTGAACGTGCGAAGGCCACGCCATATGAACGGGATTTCATGATTTTGAAATGAACACTCGGAAGGGATAATATAATCCCCCCGCAAATTTTGGTTTAATGCACATCAATACGAGATGTCTTCGAGCCTTTTGCGCATCAATGACAATCTATACGGTTTCTGCATGATGACCTGTTAGAATTAAATGCCAGTAATTCCATATTTAGAAAGAAGATATATATATACTAAACATACTAAACATGCCAGTATTCCGACAAACGAGCAATACATACTAAACATGTACTTTTATAAAGAATGGACATGAGATTTTATAGAACATATGTGAATCCATCATTCCATACTTAGGCAGTTTTTGGATCATTGGTTCGCGGCCTGGCGGGCTGAAAATTGAGTATCTATTGTTCTGTGTCCTACAAATAACACCTACACTTCCGCGATATACAAATTGACAGACGGATTTGCGGAGATGACTCTCTATATAAAGTATGGACATGAGATTTTATAGAACATATGCAGATCCCTCATTCCATACTTAGGCACTTTTTGGATCGCGGGTTCGCGGCCTGGCGAGCTGAAAATAAAGTCTCTATTGTTTAGTGTCTTACAAATAGCACCCAAACTTCTGTGATATACAAATTGACAGGGGGACCTACGGGCTGCTTGTCTGAACATTGCATTCTTATTGTTTTAGAACATATGCGGATCCCTCATTCCATACTTGGGCACTTTTTAGATCGCAGGTTCGCGACCTAGCGGGCTGAAAATTGAGTATTTATTGTTCTGTGTCCTATAAATAGCACCTAGACTTCCGCGATATACAAATTGACAGGCGGACTTGTGGACATGAGTCTCTATATAAAGTATGGGCATGAGATTTTACAGAGCATATGCGGATCCCTCATTCCATACTTAGGCATTTTTTGGATCGCGAGTTCACGACATGGCTGGCTGAAAATAGAGTCTCTATTGTTCTGTGTCCTACAAATACCACCCAGACTTCCACGATATACAAATTGACAGGAGGACTTGCGGGCCTTTGCTGAACATTGCATTTTTATTGTTCCGTAGCGATCCCGTATTAATTCCATATTTAGCCACCTTTTTTGATCGGGGGCTCTCGGGCGGGTTGGCTAAACATTGCACTTTCATTGTTCTGTCCTCGAAATAACACTCGGACTTCCGCGATATGCACATTCATTGATGGACTCAAGGGCTGGCGGGTTCAAATTTGCCATTCTCTAGGGATGGCAATCCCCATTAACTATCCAACATATAAAAAAACATTATTTTAAATACTAAATTATTAATATTACATATTGATATTGCAAAATTTAAGCGGAGGACAAAGTTTGTCCATTTTGGTGGATCGACTGATATAAAAGTTTTCCGACAAACGAGCAATACATAGTAAACATGTACTTTTATAAAGTATGGACATGAGATTTTATAGAACATGTGTGAATCCCTCATTCCATACTTGGGGGCAGTTTTTGGATCGCGGGTTCGTGGCCTGGCGGGTTGAAAATTGAGTATCTATTGTTCTGTGTTCTACAAATAGCACCTACACTTCCGCTATATACAAATTGACAGGCAGACTTGCGGAGATGACTTTCTATATAAAGTATGGACATGAGATTTTATAGAGCATATGCAGATCCCTCATTCCATACTTAGGCACTTTTTGGATCGCGGGTTCGCGGCCTAGCGGGATGAAAATAGAGTCTCTATTGTTCCGTGTCCTACAAATAGCACCCAGACTTCTGCGATATACAAATTGACAGGAGGACCTACGGGCCGCTTGGATGAACATTGCATTTTTATTATTCTAGAACATATGCAGATCCCTCATTCTATACTTGGGCACTTTTTGGATCGCGGCCTAGCGGGCTGAAAATTGAGTATCTATTGTTCTGTGTCCTACAAATAACACCTAGACTTTCGTGATATACAAATTGATAGGCAGACCTGTGGACATGAGTCTCTATATCGCAGGTTTGCGGCTTGGAGGGCTGAAAATAGAGTCTCTATTGTTATGTTTCCTACAAATACCACCCGGACTTCCACGATATACAAATTGACAGGAGGACTTGCGGGCTGCTTCGCTAAACATTGCATTTTTATTTTTCCGTAGCGATCCCGTATTAATTCCATATTTAACCACTTTTTTTTATCGGGGGATCTCGGGATGGTTGGCTGAACATTTCACTTTCATTGTTCCGTGTCCTCCAAATAACACTCGAACTTCCGTAATATGCACATTCACATATGGACTCAAGGGCTGGCGGGTTCAAATTTGCCATTGTTTAGGGATGGCAATCCCTATCAACTATCCAACAAATAAAGAAACATTATTTTCAATACTAAATTATAAATATTACATATTGATATTGCAGAATTTAAGCAGAGGACAAAGTTTGTCCATTTTGGTAGAACGACTAATATAAAAGTTTTCCGACAAATGAGCAATACATAGTAAACATGTACTTTTATAAAGTATGGACATGAAATTTTATAGAGCATATGTGCATTCTTTATTCCATACTTAGACACTTTTTGGATCGCGGCCTGGCGGGCTGAAAATTGAGGTTTTATTGTTCCGTGCCCTACAAATAGCAGCCAGACTTCCGCGATATACAAATTGATAGGTGGACTCGGGCTGGTTGGCTAAACATTGCACTTTTATTGTCCCATAGCGATCCCGTATGAATTCCATATTTAGCCATTTTGTTTTATCGGGGGCTCTGGGGCTTGCGAGTTGAAAATTGGGCCTCTATTGTTCTGCGCTGTATAAATACCACTCACAATTCCGCGATATACAAATTGACAAGCGGACCTAAGAGCTGGCTGGCTCAACATTGTAGTTTCATTGTTCTGTGTCCTCCAACTAACACTCAAAGTTCCACAATATACAGATTGACAGATGGACTTGAGGGCTGACGGGTTCAAGTTTTCCATTATTTACAGATGCTAGTCCCTATCAACTATCTAACATATCTAAAAACATTATTTTCAATACTAATTATTAATATTAAATTTTGATATTGCAGAATTTAATTAGACGAGAAAGTTTGTACAATCTGGTCGGGCAACTAATATAAAAGTTTTTCGACAAACGACCAATACATAGTAAACATGTACTTTTAGAAAGTATGGATGACATTTTATAGAGCATATGCGGATCCCTCGTTCTATACTTGGGCACTTTTTGGATCGTGGGTTCTCGGCCCGGTGGGCTAAAATTTGAGCCTCTTTTGTTCCGTGTTCTGCAAATATCACCCAGACTACCACGATATACAAATTGACAGGCGGACTTGCGGACTCCACGTCTGGTGGGTTCAAGATTACAATTTTTTAGGGATGTTCATCCTATCTAACTTTATCTAAAAACATTATTTTCAAATACTAAATTATTAATATGAACTATTGATATTGTACAAGTGAATTACAATAAATTATTAAAGGATGTTAAATCACTTACTTTTAAAAAAATGAAGCAAACAAAAGAGAGTTTTTTTTAAATTCTATCACCGCAAGCATAAGAAGGACCAATTTGAATTTTAAGGCCCTCTTGTTCATATGATAGCACAATTACACTCCACACAGTATATATTCGTTGATTTCAAATTATTCCAGGATATTAATTTTGCCAAGTTCATCGAATAAGCAAAAATGCCAAAACAACAACCAATTTGAATTTTAAGAGCCTCTTGTTGCTAGGATAGGACAGTTGCACTTCACACACTATATATTCGTTGATTTCAAATTATTTCAGAACAATAATTTGAGCAAGTTCATTGATCAAGGAAATCTGCTAAAACAAGCCAGATAATACATTTGCGTCACAGCACCATAGAAATTATCAGGGGGATATGTGGGCCAACTGGATAAAAAATTCAATTATATTGTTTTGTGTCCTCCAACGAATAGTTGGAGTTCCATGGTATACAAATTGATAGAGAAAACAGATAACCAAGAACCAACCATACTTTAAACAGGCTGCAAGCAAGTTCCCAGAAGGTTCCATAGAGCAGAACCCATCGACCTTTGCACCAAACAATTTGATATCCAAATAAAAGACGTCATCGCATTCGTTTTCTCTTGCATCTGGTATATGTTCCAGGTAGAAAATAATCGGGAACATGCGATATATGGGGATTATAGAGATACGGGCCAAGTCCAACGAACATTCATCTGGATGTTGAACAAATGTTACAGAGACACATGAGGTATTTTCATTTCCTGCCAAAGTTTTATANTATATGCAAAAGTTTTCCCCTTCTTCAGCCGATATGCAAAATTGCATTGTTCTCATTCAAGGTGAATTTGTTATGTATCTGAAGCTGCCGCAACATGTAGACATTGCTTGCCTTTCTCTGTAGATACGTTTCATACGACAACTCTACCAAATCAGGAAGCACATTTTGTAACAGAGGTTGCCTAACCGTACAATGCATGGTTGTGTTTCCCACGGTTAGGATAACAACATTCACGCAATGTCCATATATATATGGACATTTTTCACCGCATCGCAGACAATCAATCGTATCATCACTTATCAAAGCGGAGGCAGAAGCAACAGAGTTGCATTTTGCACATACAGGCTCAAAGGGGGTCGAGTACACATTGGCTGCAACTAAAAGACCTTCAACCTAGGAACGCAAGCAAATGGATTAATACATTCAACAACATAATACACAACTGCATCCCCCCCCCCTTCCCTTTTAAAAAAAGAAAAAAAAATTAAGCAGGTGCAAAAATTTGTTGAAGGCTATTTCTATAAGAAAAGTGAGAATGATTTTGTGGATGTATACGCACAACAGTTGTAGAGCTAGCCAGTTTCTTCATATCCTCTACTATATCTTCTCACAACTCTGTTACAAATGTTGCCTGAGTTGTCCGAAAGATTTTTTCTCTAGCATCCCTCTTCTTTGTTATATTTTTGAACAACATAAGTGGAATCTACCCTCTATGCAATTATTGTTCCATTGACGAAAACAAATCTGAAAATGTATCGAACAATTGTAGCTGCAACATGGAACAATGCAATATTTGTGTAACTTATCCGACATACATGCACATGCGAAAGTAAAGGACAAAACTGAATATGAAAAGCAGTACCATTTCCTTGTCGTTGTCAGACTCTCCATCCTTTATATGGAGAATGTGTTGCGAGCCAAATTTTCTCGCTAGTGTGACAACAACCCCAATCGTTCTGATTGGGTATATATCAATGCTCTGTGCAAGCTGGCTGATAGTTGTGTCTGGGACAAAACGATATCCTGAACAAACAACAAGAATTTTTTCCACAATGCTTGTTTCGCTGAGCGAAATAGTTCGATCGCAATCACCACGGTCATATACTGTTTTGGGCAATATATTAAAATATGTAATGGATATCCCATTACACGACAATATCTTTTTTGCATGTTTCTAGACAAGTTGTGGAGGAACAGTCAGTGTCACTGTCATCATGGCGTCCTTGTCTGTCACGTCAGCGCACATAATGGATCTACTTTTGTTTGCCTTGTCCAGGTAGGTGCTATAAACAACCATTATGTCCCCGACGAACACTTGTCCAGTTTGTGTTAAGTACCTGAATAGATCTAAAAATATAATCACCAAAAATATCGAATACACAATAGATCCACCAAGCAAGATAGAAGAAACTACACTTTATTATTACCAAACCCTTGAGGTAGGGCAACACCATACAATGGATCCTATTATGGAAGGGATCCTCTCATGTTCACTTGCCTCTTCGAGGGGGCATCCTCCTATTGAACTACCACTCCAAATACAATATTTTTTTTCATGTCCCATTACATTGCTTGAACCTCTTTATATAGTGCTACCATCACCTAAGAACATTCTAGAGGAGGAATCTTCTAGAAGTAGAACCTTCTAAGAAGTCCTCTTACATTTATTATACTAACTACCATAGTGGGCCTTATTTAATAATATAGTGGACCTAGTCCACCTTACATTGAATGGCCTCCACTATTATCACTATGGGCCCTCTGCCCCCCCCCACTACCTCTCTAGCTACCTTACAGTTTGGTAGTTGTTCAAGCCCTCTATTGACAGTACTTTGGATGTCATAACTCTAGACCCGATGACATTTTTTGAACATGAAAACTAAAGTGAATGGTAGTGTGCTACAAGTACACGCATAGTTTTGATGAACTATGGAGCCAGAGTTTCGCAACCACACCTCTTAGTCTACGGAACAAGCAACACGTTCGACGTCTCGCTTGTACTTGTTGATACTTCTTATGAGTTGCAAACCATGTATTGCAGATGACATCAACATATCTTCCATGCCATAGATGAATATATAGCCCAACAAATTTGTTTAGTAAACATAGTAAGAGCATAACATAGGCATATTTACCTTTGGCCTTGTCAATCTGTCGATGTCTGGGATGAATGACTTCTCATGCCCGTTTCACCAGTCCAACTTTTTCTTATGCAAGCATGTGCAGATGAACATTAGGACTAAACAAGCATATGCATTGTATATTGTCCATCAGAAGGACCAAATAATCGTAAAACTGTATGCATCTGAATTTTTTAACTGGAGAATTGTTTAACAGTAAACAGGGCGTGAGTGTGGGGCACCATGGCCAATCTGTATATCGCGGACTCCCGGAAGCCAGGGGAGCAATCTTCAACCTGCCAGCTTGGCACTTGCAATCGAGAAAGTGGGTAACTATGGAAGAAGGTAGAAGCACGACCACATATGTGAATCTGTTAGTCCACCAACCGACGCACGAAGGAATTTTCGGAAAGCACACTAGGAAGATGAATTAGAAAACAAAATGGATAATATAATATGGAAAAAGTAGAAATAGGGAGCGCAGAAAGGCCCATTACTGGAAAGTCATCGCTTTCAAGTATAATATTATATGCCCCCACCCGATTTGTATATTTAATTTACTAGCACACTTGGTATACCTTTTAAAAGATTGCACCACAGAACCCTCTGTTGTTACACAGAACAATTCATCTCCTTGTCCAAGCAACATGTTTTTTCCAAGGCAGCAACGCCGAAGATGCAATGGACACGAAGGCAAGTTAGTATGAAGACAAACATAAAAAAAAATAGAAACATGTCTATTTACCCGCCAAAGAGTCCTTCGTCATGTCCGACCAATCTGTTTGTTTAAATGCAACAATGAAGCACAAACACAACAGACATGAACCAACTTAGTATGTAGGAAGGAACACATGTAAGCAAGATAACTTACCATGTAGGAAGGCACACAACTAGTTTAACACATATACAGACCATAAATAAAATACAAAACACCGCAATATGAAACAAAAACACAAGCATGCACCTTTCTATATCCTCTTCAGCCGATGCAGTCAAGACTCCCTCGTTTTCTCCAACTACTTTGTTTGTTTGAATGTGGGAACGCACAAAATTCAATGAACATCAATGGAAGCTGGTATTCACTGGAGAACAAGAAATATGTACACATAGAAAAACTGACTGAATGAACAGTCTAGAAAGGCAGAAACATGAACCTTTGCGCTTCTCTATCCATGGTTGTAAACGTGTAGATTTTTTTTCCCTGGCCAAAATATATTACAAGGCACAAAATATCACGCAATTGCATGGCCGCAACTAAAAGATTTCTGGTTTTCCCTGGCAGTTTATCCAGATATGCCCTTTAACCATGTTCTTTATCCTCTACACAGAATGTTGTGCCCATGATACAAGTTCTCAGTTTTCTGTGGCAAACCACCCAGACATGCTTCCAGACATCAAAATATAATCTTGCAGAATCTTTGTTGCACATATCATATCTCAAGCACAACACAAATTCTATTGTGCGTACACCAGTCTATGTAGAGGAGAAAGAACATGTAATGTCATATCTGCACATCTGACCATACATGGTTTATAAATGTAGCTTACATACATATGATTTATTCCAACAAAAAAACAACGAATATTGTAACTTCACATGTAATCCTTCAACAATTTTGCATGCAACTATTTTCTTTCATGGTAGGACTGGAGCACCAACAAAATCTCATAGAATATTAGATATCGGCCTCGACAGACATGGAAAATAACACAACTGCATGTCGACTCATGGGTGCAGGGGCTGAACACCGTAAAGCACCCCCAAAAAACAATAATAATCCAAAAAAAAAAAAGGCTCCAACCACCGTCGCTGCACCCCAACCCTGCAAGGCCGAATCAAACAAAAGAAAACAACAAGGACCAAAGCAGCCAGAAAACACGAACAGGCTGAATTGCACCCTCAGGGCCCCAAAGCGCAAACCCCATCCAAACAAACAGAACCAACAACCCATGAACCAATGAACCAACAAGAACCACCGAGCCAGTGAACAACATATGTATCTCCAACAATTACGAAACTACAGCCCAAGCACAGAAGGAACTGAAAACATACAAGGAACATGTGACTACAAATAAACAAACATTCTTACGTGTAAACTGCAAACACTGAACAACAAACAAGGAATACAAAATGAAACTATGGCATCGAAACTTACTCCGAAACGATAAAATGCAGAAGTGCAGGTCGAATCGCGAGCGAAACAACAACAAGCAACAACTGACAAACCAACGAAGAAGAAGCACTCACCGAACCAGTAAATAATGTTTGTAGGTTCAACGATTACGAGGATGAAACATACAATGGCAACAACCGACAAACCAGGGAAGAAGAAGCACTCACCGAACCAACAAACAATGTATGTAGCTTCAATGGCAGAACAAGGATGAAACATACAATGTTTGTCGAATTGGCGGTGGACAAACAAGACTGTGCAAATTCACTATAACTGTATAGAAAATTTCGAGGAAAATTGTACTCCAAGAAGCATATTTGCATAAACATTTAAGACTGTCAGGCTGTCTAAGGACCTCACGGAATGCAAACATTTAAGCTGTCAGGGGTGTTGGAGGACGTCGCGTCATGTAAACATTTACGATGTCAGGCCTATTGAGGCATCTCAGAATAAGTGTCAATACATTTCAACAAATATACATCCGCCAAAGATGCCATAAACTTTGGAATTCTCAATCACTACAAAGCTTGGATATCAATACATTTCAATTTGCTTAGTACATATGAAAACTTATAGATATATTCGCCTAGCAGAAAATGCTAATACAAACATTCCAACTAATACTAGCATTAATCGACCTTCAAGCAATATAGAGGAAAAATATATGATTAAAAAATACTGTCTACGAGAAAAACTTTGGATATGTTGCCATATCGTACATTGGGAATAGCGAAGCCGACAATAAGACCTCCAATCTCTTATCCAATCAGATTAGTACATATATGTTTCTTTTTATTATATAAAAATATATGCTTTTAATTCCATAGCTCCAACAATAGGTATTGTGCAAATATTTTGGGTCAAAGGACAAACTGATATGTAGTCAACACATTATCGATCGCTATAGTCCCTCTATGCCTACGATAGGGACTAATAAGTATACTCAATATCGATAAAGATTTCACAAGGATTGCCCTTGTCCAAATTTTTACAAACCAAATACAAAAAGCGTATTGCATGCTAATAGTGACATTGCCTAAGAGAAAACTTTGCATGGGTGAAAACGGATTATGTTCTTTTGTCAATTTTTTTTAATGAAGTTGAAGGGACTTTGAAGCAACCTATTTATCAACTATTTATCAAAGTTCCAAAATATAAAATGAAGCATGGTCATCTTCATATTTTACAACATATCTATCCTCCTTCCCTAGGGATGGAAGTACAAAACTAAGTTGGCCACCAAACAAAAAGAAAATAAAAAATGAATGTATCCAATATAATTAATGTGAATAAGAGACTCCTTAAACATACACAATTTAATTAGACACACCACTCAAACTCAGGTGCTTTAATGTTGTTTGTCTCCATGGGTTCAATTAGAGGTGCTTGATCCTTTAAAGAGGTACCATTATTAGCATTATCATTTGCCTAAACTTTGATAGAGGGTTGTGGTTGTGTTGGCGGTTTGATAGAGTTAGTTTTGGCTTTGTCATTATACACTACAAAACCTTAAAAAAATATTTCCTATTAGAGTGATTAGTGATTGCTCCTATATGTAAAAAAAAATGCATGGAACTTATATGTATGCACACAAATACAACCATGTTACTTTTAACTAGAGAACTTTTATGTTTCAATGGATAAAGTTATTTTGAACCTATAGAGAGCATTTGTCAAACAAGCGTTGCATGGCAGCGTAGTCATGGCCAAAAGTTAATTTACCCAAAAAAATTAAAAATTAATTTGTTGAGTTAAATAAAAGTTAATTAAAGTTAATTTACCCAGAAAGATTATTCTCAGCTTATAGTTGCAGAACAAGATTATCCTCAGCTTAATTGTATCATGGACAAGTGCAAAATATACTCACATGTATTAATTTAATACCATTTAAACTAAATAGTTCAAATTCGTTTGTGGCAATGCCATAGCCAAAGAATACATCGCCACAACCAAATTCTATCAGTGCTCTATTTTTATTTACTTTTCAACATTGTAGTTTCTCTTAATCTTGTTCATGTTTTGTTATTTTTACTAATTAAATATATTTTAAAAATGAATATTTATCAATATTAATATATCATAGACAAATGCAAAGTTAATTTACAATTGAAGATTATCCTCAGCTTATAGTTGCAGAACAAGATTATCCTCCGCTTAATTGTATCATGGACAAGTGCAAAATATGCTTAGATGTATTAATTTAATACCATTTAAACTAAATAGTTCAAATTCGTTTGTGGCAATGCCATAGCCAAAGAATACATCGTCACAACCAAATTCTATCAATGGTTTCTTTTTATTTACTTTTCAACATTGTATCTTGTTCATGTTCTGCTATTTTTACTAAATAAATATATTTAAAAAATAATATTTATTACAAATAATCATCTCTTTAATACAAATACAAATACAAATAAATGGAATATTTATTATTTGCGAAAGCTATTTCTATTTTGATGCTTTTCTGGGGATAAACAAAAATATATTTATTTTCCCCCTCTACTTTCGCTTTCTGGTTGCTTTGCTTAGTGTTTTTTCCAAAAATGTCTAGGTGCGTGGGTTTGCAGACTCATGGGTTCACATTTATAGTCATGCCTCTGTATCACGAGTCCGACCAACGACTTCCTCATTCCATACTTAGCCACTTTTTGGATCGTGGGTTTCCGGGTTGGCGAGCTCAAAATTGAGGTTTTATTGTTCTGTGTCCTCCAAACAACCCCTGGAGTTCCGTGATATACAAATTCACGTGCTGGCGGGCTCAAGATTGTGTTTATATTATAAATTTTGAAGAAGCCTTAAAAAGTAATTTAGTTATAAAAACAAAAAAAGGTTATTTTATGTTATTAAGGGTTGATCATGTTAAAATGAAATGTTTATGATACCATTAACTTTAATTGTCGTTATGGTATCGTAATGTTCATGAATTGTCCATGATACAATTAAGTTGAGGATAATCTTGTTCTGCAACTAAGGATATCTTAATTTTATAAGAATATAAAATTTAATATAATTGTGGTTTTTTTAATATTTTCATAATTCAATTTTTAATTTTTAACTAATTTTTTTAAGTTTATGGTAAATACTGAGTAAAAATCAAAATTTATTTTGAATAATTTATTTTTTTAATTTAAACTTCAAATAAAATTAACAAAATTTGCAAATAAGAATAGTTAATTTTAAGTTTAAAAAAAACTTCACTGTATACTTTTGATTATAACTTTTTATTGATGTCTAATAAACTTTCTCATCTATATAAACTTGGTTGTATTTTTTGGGTGATATCTAATCAAGTTTGAATGGGATAAAAAAATTGTATTTATTATTATTATATTTTGCATGTTTGTATTAGTAATATATTAATTGAATTTAAAATGTATGATATATTAAATTATAGTGATATGTGTTTTTTATTTTGAAAATGTGAGGGAGGGTGTAAGATTGGATGGTGGGATACACCCAATAATTGTCTTCATTTAATCTTTATCCTTTAATAAATTAGTTATTCAACTATTAATTAGTGAGGAGAGATATTGTTGACGAATGGTGATCCCTATCAACTATCTAACATTATCTAAAAACATTATTTCCAAATGTTAAATTATTAATATTAAATATTAATATTGTACAATTTAATTACATAAAATTATTAAAGGATGTTAAACCCATTTTTTTAAAGTGTATAATAGATATAAACTTTGTTCTTTTTTATGAGGTGATATCAAATAAACTTGGAACAGGATAATAATTATGTTTATTATTATTATATTTTGTATCTTTGTGTTTATTATTATTAGTTTTTTCGAAAATGTTTAGGTCTGCGGGTTGACGAACTCACGGGTTCACATTTATAGTCATGCTTCTGTATCACGAGTCCGACCGATGACTTCCTCATTCCATACTTAGCCACTTTTTGGATCGCGGGTTCCTTGGCTGGCTAGCTTAAAATTGTGCTTTTATTGTTCTGTGTCCTCCAAACAACACCCGGAGTTCCCTGATATACAAATTCACGGGTTGGCGGGCTCAAGATTGCGCTTATATTATAAATTTTGAAGAAGTCTTAAAAAGTAATTTAGTTATAAAAATAAAAAAGGTTATTTTATGTTATTAAGGGTTGATCATGTTAAAATGAAATGTTCATACCATTAACTTTAATTATGGCAATTCTTACTTTATTTTCTTAAAATTTAACTTCTGAATTACTATCTCAAGCTTACATAATGATTACATGCTCTCTAGTTATGATTACGAGCTTTGTGTGCACTCATTATTGCTTATAACTTGGGCCAAACCGAAGTCAACAATATGGGGTTCCAAATGTTCGTCCAAACTAAAATTCAATTATGAAAATATTAAAAGTACACAGTAAAATTCGATTATGAAAATAAAAGTTAGCAATATTTAAATTAAAATTCAATTATGAAAATATTAAAAAAAACACAATTATATTAAATTTTATATTCTTATAAAATTAAGATAAATTTTATGATAATGAAATTATTAATAAATAAAAGTATTATAAAAAAATTATTTATTAATTTAAAAAAATATATATGTTTAAAATTAAAATAAATATCTAGATTTTATTAAAATATTTATGAAAGCTAATGGTTATATGGAAGTTTGAGACCATAAAGTTTAAATTTTGTTAAAGTTTATTAAAACATGTAAGCTAATGGTTATATGGAAGCTTGAGATAGTAATTCAGAAGTTAAATTTTAAGAAAATAAAGTAATAATTACCATAATTAAAGTTAATGGTATCATGAACTTTTATTTTAACATGATTAACCCTTAATAATATAAAATAACCTTTTTATTTTTTATTTTTATAACTAAATTACTTTTTAAGGCTTCTCCAAAATTTATAATTTGTATATCGCGGAACTCCGGGTATTGTTTGGAGGACACAGAACAATAGAAGCACAATTTTGAGCATGCCATCCCGGGAACCCGCAATTGAAAAAGTGGCTAAGTATGGAATGAGGAAGCCGTCAGTCGGACTCGTGATACATAAGCATGACTATAAATGTGAACCCGTGAGTCTGCCAACCCGCACACCTATAAATTTTCAGAAAAAAACGACTAAGCAAAGCAACTAGAAAGCGAAAGTAGAGGGGAAAAATAAATATATTTAGGTTTATCCCTAAAAAACCATCAAAATAGAAATAGCTCTCGCTAATAATAAATATTCCATTTATTTTTAATTTTATTTGTATTAAAGGGATGATTATTTGTAATAAATATTCATTTTTTAAATATATTTAATTAGTAAAAATAACAGAACATGAACAAGATACACTATTGAAAAGTAAATAAAAAGAAAGCATTGATAGAATTTGATTGTGGCGGTGTATTCTTTGACTATGGCATTGCCACAAACGAATTTGAACTATTTAGTTTAAATGGTATTAAATTAATACATCTAAGCATATTTTGCACCTTCCATGATACAATTAAGCCGAGGATAATCTTGTTCTACAACTATAAGCCGAGGATAATCTTCAATAGTAAATTAACTTTGCACTTGTCCATGATATATTAATATTTATAAATATTCATTTTTTAAATATATTTAATTAGTAAAAATAACAGAACATGAACAAGATTAAGAGAAACTACAATGTTGAAAAGTAAATAAAAAGAATGCACTAATAGAATTTGGTTGTGGTGATGTATTCTTTGGCTATGGCATTGCCACAAACGAATTTGAACTATTTAGTTTAAATGGTATTAAATTAATACATGTGAGCATACTTTGCACTTGTCCATGATACAATTAAGCTGAGGATAATCTTGTTCTGCAACTATAAGCTGAGGATAATCTTTCCAGGTAAATTAACTTTTAATTAACTCAACAAATTAACTTTTAATTCTTCCAGGTAAATTAACTTTTAGGCAGGGACCAGCCTGGAAAAAATGCACCAAACTTATGGTTTTCAGGACCAGAAAATAGGAGGAGAAGTTTTGATTTCCTTTTTTATATGTCACTATGGCTGCGACAGAGGTGGGTTCTGTCTCGAACACTGATGTTCAATAACAAGACAGTAGTACACTCATGTTTCTCTGGTCGTAGTAGTCACACACAAAGATATTTTGCAAGAGGATTTTGACTCAGGGATTCCTAGTATTGAAAATTCTTACTTGCAAACTGCTAATAGTAAACAACAAACAACAAATAGGAATGAACCCATGGCACTTAAACTTACCCATGATCGAGGAGCGACATAAGCACAGTTCCAATCACAAAAGCAAAACCCCAACCGTGCAAACTGCAACAATAAGTCCAGTTGCGGATGCAGGACCTCAACCTTGCAAATTTGAAGCAAACAAGAGCAAGCAACAAACAACAAACCAGTGAAAAAGCACCAAGAGGTCCAACTGCAGTTGTTGCAGGACCTCAACTTTGCAAAGTTGAATCAAACAACAATAAGCAGCATCCAGCGAACCAACGAGCAAGCATCAACCAGTGAACCAGTAATGCCGGTGAAGAACAATATTGCCCAAATTCACTGCAGACAAGATTGTATCCAAAAATCAGGGGAAAATGTATTGTAACATGCATGTTAAGTAAACATTTAAGGCTGCGAGGCCTGTTAGGTAAAAACTTAAGGCTGTCAGAACCGTCCAAGGGCCTCGCGTTGTGTAAACATTTAAGAAAGAATGCAGTGTGGCAAGCCTGTTTACGTAAGTAATAATAAAAAAGCCTCTTTAAGTACTTAATAATAATAATAATAACAATAGTTCGAACAATAGAGACCATGCAAAAATAAATTAGTCAAAGGACAAACTAATATGAAGAATAGTAAAAATTCAAAAAGATCGTAGATGATCAAAAACTTTGGATATGCTAACATATAAAATAGTGTGAATAACAAAGATGGCAATAAGACCTCAAATCTATTATCCAATAGATCATGACATATAAGGTTTTTTTTATTATATAAAAATCGAAGGAAAATATATTGTAACACACATGTTAAGTAAACATTTAAGGTTGGAGGATCCTTCTTGGAGGATACCATCGTGATCCATCAATTTGTAAAAGGTTTCTTCAATCTAGAGTTCATCTTCTACACTGATATATGAGCATAAATTATAGGTAGAAGGCATTGGTTAATGGTAGTGTGCAGGCCTTTTCAAAATACCATGACAGAGCTCTGAGGCGAATCCCGCGTCCGGTTCTCAGGCCGGCTCTGCGCGCCCTTGAGGCCCTTAGCTCTTCGGTTTGACTCCTCATGTACTTGCTATGGAAGGCCCTGGGGACCCAGATCCGCCCCCGGAGGTCTCAGCGTTCAGGAACATGATTGCATCTGGCCCGAAACGCCCTCCCACTGCAAGCCAGCAGAAGTTCGTGAAGAAGATGGCCTCTATCCCTTCGG